>CM026204.1:30207017-30212017 GCA_014839995.1 Xenentodon cancila
GTGTGTGTGTGTGTGTGTTTGTATGTGTGTGTGTGTGTGTATGTGTGTGTGTGTGTGTGTGTGTGTGTGTGACTGGAACCTGAACATATGGAGGAACGTTGTGGTCAGTGATGAGTCCAGGTTCTTCCTACGCCAGGATCATGCGGTCAGAGTAGATGTGGAGAAGGTGCAACGTGTTTCCCACCAGAAGATGTTTCAGCTGCACCGAGGGAAACATCTTCTGGTGGAGGCAGTGTGGTGGTGTCGGCGACGTCTCCCTCGCTAGAAAAACAAGGCCCGTCAATCCCACATCTCCACAGACTGGGACCGAATTGTGTCCTCCAAGATGACAACGCTCACCCCCACAGAGCAGGTTTATCAGAGACCATCTCCAGGATCTGTGAGTGGAGAGGATGGCCTCCAGCACTCCTGACCTCAACCCCACTGAACCCTTGTGGGATCCGTTTGGGCGTGCCGTTCGTGCCAGAGTGACCAACACAACACAAGTTCATCTCCATTGACTGTCTGGAACTAAAGAGGAACCGCGGCCCACATTCGGACCCTGGTGGTCGGTACAGGAACTGCAGTTTTTCCTGCTTCTGTGTTGTCCTCCGGGCAGAGGTTGTTGAGCCACATCCAACCGTAGTCTACTGGTTCTAGGAGCTGGTCAGAGTCTGTCGGCGTCCTGAAATGGGGAGATCTGTTTCACAGCCAGGTATCAGATTGATGGAACACGGGTTCGAGCAGCTTTAGCGTTGACAAGTTAATGTGGCATCAGTTCCCTAATGAAGATGTCCTGGATGAATCCACTGAGACATGAGGGACATTGATCAGAACCAGCAGACTGAAGAGCCTCATGGATGAATTCAATCAGCTGATCTGCTCCGATGACTTCATTCAGTTTTCAGTATCTGCACACGTGATGGGCCCCTCCCCCTCTGCTGTGTGTGCAGCAGGAAGGGGGAGGTTACCCTTAAACTTATTAGAGCAGGTGCAGTGCATTGAAAATCCATTCAGTGTTGCTGTCACAGCGATTCTCCTCCATTGAATTAACGGGGGTCAATCCCACAAATCAAGAGATTCCACTGCAGGAGATGGAGGAGTAACTGCAGCCGACACCCACGCAGGCTCAGACACGAAGGTCTGGCGTCGCGTATCGCCCGCAGAAACTGCAGCCACATCACTCTCAGGATTTAAAAATGCATGAAGACCTGTTAGAAACCAAAACTTGCCTTCAGCCCTCGATGGCCGACTGTACCAGAACAAGTGGACAAACCCGCGGGCGCCACTGCTTCCTTTGATTAGTTCAGCTGCTGGGACGCATTCGGACCCTTTGAAGCGAGTTGTGCTGATGCGTTCATCCATGACACTCGAAGAAGAAGGAAAGAAGGTTCGATCTGATCAAGTACAATTTCAGATTGAACTAGTGAAAATAAACCGAGCAAGCAAACATTTTAACCCTGTACTGTCAAAGACCAGTCCCGGTCTTGGTCCCGGTCTTGGTCCTAGTCGTAATCCTGGTCCCAGTCCTAGTCCCGGTCCTGTCCCAGTCCCGGTCCGTGTCCTGGTTGTAATCCTGATCCCGGTCTCTGTCCCACACCTACTCCTGTTCCCGGTCACAGTCCTGTTCCTAGTCCCGGTCTTGTACCAGGTCTTGGTCCCGGTCCTCGGACCAAGACTGGGATTGGTGCCAGTCCTATTCCTGGTCTTGGTCCCGGTCTTTGTCCCGGTCCCGCTCGTGGTCCCGGTCCCAGTCCTGTTCCTACTCCCGGTCTTGGTCCCAGTCTTGGTCCCGAACTTGGTCCAGGTCTTGGTCCCGGTCTTGGTCCCGCGGTCTTGGTCCTGGTCTTATACCAGGTCTTGGTCCCGGTCCTAGTCCTGGTCTTGGTCCCAGTCCTGTTCCTTGTCCTGGTCTTGGTCCCGGTCATAGTCCCGGTCTTGGTCTCGGTCTTGTACCAGGTCTTGGTCCCGGTCCTGGTCCCAGTCCTGGTCTTGGTCCCGGTCATAGTCCCAGTCTTGGTCCCGGTGCTGGTCCCGGTCTTGGTCCCAGTCCTATTCCTGGTCTTTGTCCCGGTCTTTGTCGCTGTCCCGCTCCTGGTCCCGGTCCCAGTCCTGTTCCTAGTCCCGGTCTTGGTCCCAGTCTTGGTCCCGAACTTGGTCCAGGTCTTGGTCCCGCGGTCTTGGTCCTGGTCTTATACCTTATACCTTATACCTTATGACTTTGGTTCCAGCGACGTCTTTGGGTCTTCAGCCGTTCCTCCTGGGTTTTTGTTGACCTCATTAAGGATTTGGGGTTGTCCTGGTTCAACTTATAGTCTGGATTAAGAACTGAGCCCTCTCTGAAGTCACCAACGGGTTTCTGAAGAGTGGTGTTGAAGCTCATTTTTCTCAATCAGGACGTGACTCCGCCCAACTCTGATGAAATGAACAAAGCTGGTAGTTAGTTGGAACACGCCCACTTCACCTCAGTCACCATTATATTTACTGTGGAGTTAGTCGTGGACTGATGAACATCTAAACACAAACCTCATGCTGACCAGGTTCTGTAAGGAGGATGATCGAAGCACGGCAAAGGGAGCATCATGAGCTGGGCGGATGTGCGGCTCCGATCCAAAGATCCAGAGTGAGCTTGTTGAAGTTGTTGCTGACAGACCAGCTGGTCATTCGAAGGGTCCACACTTTTTTAATTGATCTTCAGTGATGCTGGAGTTGATCAAATATCTTTGGTGGTGGTTTTCGTCCCCCTGTAAACGCTGCAGAGCCTCTCAGCAGAAAGTGGCTCCAGTCGTTCCACAATGACTTTGAGAATAATGTGCTTGTGTCGTTAGGTCGGCGCTGAGCTGCTGAAAGCCGCATAATGAATTAGATTTCATAATGGTGATTATTTCAGATTGAAATAGATGTGATCCTGAATTGTTCTGCACTGCTGCTCAGTGTGGAAATGAGTAATGAGCCTGCGGACTGGAGGTGGAGTCGGCCGGACGGGCAACCCGAGAACAGAATACAAGGAGCCACTGCAGAGAGAAGACGCTGGGATGGATCTGTGCAGGGAAAACACAGGGAAAGCGGAGCGCTGCACACTTCCAATCTTGATAAAAACATTAAATTATTAAACTTGGACTTCCAGGTGAGCTTGAGAATTAGTTCATCAGCTACATTTAGGAATTTAGAGAATTTAGAGGATTTTAGAGAAGTGTCATGCCAAAATAAACCCTCCCCTTTTACATTTCATATCTTTGGAGTTGAATAGGATAAAAGTCATCTCATCATAATGGTGACAACCTGAGATGAACGGCGTGTAACTTTATTTTAACGTGGCTTGATTTGTTCAACAAAACAAAGCCAAAAGATTAAGAAAAATATGGGCAATACTAAGTACCCCTTTACTGCTTCCAGGGGATTTATTAGGGTACGGCGCTGTTTAAAAAACACAACCATTTCAGTTATGGGTGGTTGGTGTGTGTCTGTGTCTGATGTCAGGGGCTCACCTGCAGGGGGGACCTCAGGGGGCGCAAGTCTGGTGGTGGATTTGGTGCTTCGGGGGACCTTGGGGGGTTTTGGGTAGGGTGGTGTGTTGGATTGTGGCTAGCAGGCGCATCCTGGTGTGCGGGGATGCCGTGCAGCTGTCCTGGTGTCGCCGGTTGTTGCAGGTTGTGCCCTCTTGTTTGTCGCCGCTGCCTTGTGGGGTGGTGGGCGGTGGACGTCTTGGCTCACCTGGTGCTGGTCATGTTGCACCTGTTCTTCTTTCCTTCCCTCCCTCTCGGTTGTCTCTTCTCCTTTCATCTGCTGGTGTTTGGCAGGTAGCCTCCTCTGTTTCTCTCTCTCTTCTTCAGTTATTAATCAGAAGTATTTTATAAGTATAATTGTGCTCCACTGTTCTTGTTGTTTGATGCGCTGGTCCCCTTTATCTCTTCTGTACGTTTGCAGGCCAGAGCTTCCAGAGCTTCCAGAGCTTCCAGAGCTTCCAGAGCTGCATGCTGACCTGCAGTCCACCCTCTGACCACCTCAGTGTCTGCTGTCTACACCTGTTTAGATAGTGGTCTCTGTAGTCCACCAACTAACCAGGTACCAGTCTGATGGACAGAAAACTCTCAGTTCTCCAGGTAACAGATGATTATACTGATGGATCTGGTCTTTGGTACCTTTGACGGTGTGTCTGTGTCTCTTCTCTCTACTTCCTGTTCTACCTGCTGGTCTTCAGCAGGAGGGTCCCCCCTTATGATCCAGGTCCTGGTCCAGGTTTATTCCCCCTTATAATCCAGGTCCTGGTCCAGGTTTCTTCCCCCTTATGATCCAGGTCCTGGTCCAGGTTTCTTCCCCCTTATGATCCAGGTCCTGGTCCAGGTTTCTTCCCCCTCATGATCCAGGTCCTGGTCCAGGTTTCTTCCCTCTTAAAGGGGAGTTTTTACCTGCCGCTGTTTATGTAATAATTGCTCGGGGGTCATGTTCTGGGTCACTGGAAAGCACCTAGAGACAACTTGTGTTGTAATAGACGCTGTATAAATAAAACTGAATTGATTATCTATGGATGCAGTTGGTTATATTCTTTTAAAAACTGAAATGGTTCTTAGACCCCTCAACACTCGCTCCTTCTCTTTCCTCACCGCCCTTGTTGAGGCTTTGCCACCAATCAGCTCTGTTAATTGCGCCGCAGCAGTTAAAATCCCGGATGGCTCACATTATCTTTATTTACCGGCCTAATTGTCACTGATGGCGTCCTTGGATGGAGCTGTGCAGAAGTGAGGACTGATGAGTCATCCAGCTGAAGCGAGAGACTCCGGGGACGCGCTAATGTATGGACGGATGCACGGGAAGATGAAACGAAGAGAAACTGCAGAGAACAAAGGCACAAAAGTTTGAGGCCTAAAATTAAGACTTTAGCAACAATATAATAAAAGAAGAATCTGCTGATGACTTTGAAAGGCAGAAGACAAAGATGAAGACGCATCACACGTCAGCGGACAGTCAGGAGACAACCTCGTGAGCCATGACTATACACTTCGATATTAATATTCTCCAGC
>CM026204.1:30217017-30319517 GCA_014839995.1 Xenentodon cancila
GCTGACGATCTGTGCACCACATACTGGTGATGAGCAGCACGCCGCTGTAACTTACCCGCTTAATTCTTATTGAACTGATGGGGGAAAGGGGGGTACCCGGTGTTTTTTGTCTTCAGAATCAGAATCAGGAAGAGCGTACGAGGAATTTGTTTCAGCGTTTTTAGCTTTCAGTACACACAGACAATAAAAATATGAAAAATACACATAGAACATAAATAAAATATAATAGACCAAAATAAAATAGAATACAATAATTATAATTTGTAAAAAATAAATAGACAAATAACTAGGTGGTGTGTACAGTTTGCCTTTATTCTTATCAAACAAATGATAACACGGTTAAAAGACAAAAATGTTGTTGTTGATCTGTAGTTGTGTTTGTCCACGTTCAGATATGAAGGTTTGGTGGTTAAAACTTACACATATAGTTGAGTTGTACATTTATATCCTCCTCGCAGAGAAGACATGGACGTGCACGAACACATGTACTGTGGTGTGTAAGCGTGTTTCTGAGTGTCACCTCTGTGTTAACAACACATTTGTTCTGATCGCACACAGTAATGAGCGATTAATTATTCCCAGCTTCAATTATCGTTCCATTACGGCGGCACGTACGCTCGCTCACCCACAGACGTAGAAAACACCTCCATGTCGGAGGAAGAAGCTCTAGCGGTGGTTTGATGCCACTTTCTGAGGCTAATTGAGGTTAATGAATGTAAATGGTAAGTAAAAACACATTAACCAGAATAATTAAGACCAGCACCGGTGTTAACGTGAGTTCGTCAGAAACACGGCAGGACGGAGCACAACTCATCAAGCAGGAGCTCTTCCTGCTCCGCCAGCGAGGAACGTGTCTGGACTGAACACGTACGTTCTGGAGTGGATCTGTGGCCACGCACTGGGACCAGGAAACGGGCTAGCTGTGAATTTGAAGGTCGCATCCACGTTGGGCGCCAGCCGCTACAGAAACCTCGCTGGCTAACGTAGATTCTGCTGAGGCTAGCTGAGCTCACAGACGGTAGAAAACCGCGGACGAAGCGGCAGGTCACACGGCTCGGTGAAGCTGAACCCCGCTGAGATGTCAGCAGCGCTGAACATGTCGACCCCACGCCAAAACACGGAGACTACTGTCGCGTTTAGCCGACGCTGGTTAATACAAACAGGTGGCTTTGCTAAGCGCTGCGGCGCCACATTTACTGATAAGGAAGTGATAACGGCTACTGACTGGCTGAGCCGGCTGTCAATCAATCGTATTAGAAATAGACCTCATGAAAACCAACCATGAACCTCAACCTGGCGGTTAGATGGTGGCGACTGACCACTCAGTAACTTCCAAAAAAAGCTTTTTTTTCTGTGTAAAAAGGAAATTTGGAAAAAAAAATAAATCAATCAAAACAACATTTTGACGTTGAATATTTGGAAATGATGAGTTGAAAGTTGAAAATAAATCATTTTCTAATGGTCTTCAGGTATTCACTCAAACAGGCCTGCCAGGTCAAGTCCAGACTGGAACAGAGTCCAACCCCTCTCAAGGAGTCTGAATCCAGAGGTGGAGCTCTCCCAGCCACCTCCCAGCTCACATTGCACCTGACCGCTACGGCTCCTCCCACAGGGGGTGTGTGTGTGTCACTTGTTTTATTATGACTTCCCAGAATGCTGTGGGGCTGCAGTCGCATATGCAGTAATTTTTGTTTCCAGTAGTAGTAAAAAGGTTCGAGAGTTTTGTCCCACGACAAAAAAGAATTTAGCAAAGTTTCTTTGGGACACTTCTAAAAACATCTTTGAGACTTTGATGACCACTGCAAACATAAATCATCACTGACCCACTGACACTGTATAGAAAGAACTCTGCCCAACCCCTGTTAACCCAAACAAGCCCCCAGTAGCTCTGGATCCGGACCCTAGTGGTCGGCAGAGGAACCGCAGGTCTGGATCCGGACCCTGGTGGTCGGTAGAGGAACCGCAGGTCTGGATCCGGACCCTAGTGGTCGGTAGAGGAACCGCAGGTCTGGATCCGGACCCTGGTGGTCGGCAGAGGAAGCGCAGGTCTGGATCCCGACCCTGGTGGTCGGTAGAGGAACCGCAGGTCTGGATCCGGACCCTGGTGGTCGGTAGAGGAACCACAGGTCTGGATCCCGACCCTGGTGGTCGGTAGAGGAAGCGCAGGTCTGGATCCCGACCTGGTGGTTGGTAGAGGAACCACAGGTCTGGATCTGGACCCTAGTGGTCGGTAGAGGAACCGCAGGTCTGGATCCCGACCCTGGTGGTCGGTAGAGGAACCGCAGGTCTGGATCCGGACCCTAGTGGTCGGTAGAGGAAGCGCAGGTCTGGATCCCGACCCTAGTGGTCGGCAGAGGAACCGCAGGTCTGGATCCGGACCCTGGTGGTCGGTAGAGGAACCGCAGGTCTGGATCCGGACCCTAGTGGTCGGTAGAGGAAGCGCAGGTCTGGATCCCGACCCTGGTGGTCGGTAGAGGACTGCAGACATACCACTTCTGGAAGTGACGTGTTTTGAAAGATTGCAAAAGTGTAGCCTCTTGATTTAAACATCTCTTAGTAGCAGAACGCTGAAGTTAGACTTGTGTTCAGCTGTCATGGAAACACAAACAACCAGGATTCTGGGTTGAATCAGGAAAATGTCTTCTCAACATATATTCCTCCGTAGACATGTGTGCTGTTTCTCAGCCATGAATTAGTGTGCACAGAGACCTCCCAGCTGCTCTTCCATTGACTTTCACTTCAGCTGATACAGAATGTCAGTTTATCAGTCGATTGAATATCTACCAGCCTTTTATTTATGACACTACAGATGAAGAGTTGCTACTCGCCTTTTCGTCTTTTCTGAAGAGTTGTGCACAGAGACAAGTGGGAGACCAAGAAAGGATGAGAGAGAGCCAAAAATCAATATATTTTCAGTGAAAGCCCTTGTGTAGCAGAAACAGAGAGGAAGAGGATTCAGGATGAGTATGGAAGTCTGAACAAAACGAAGGACACAGAAGGAGAGAGGAATCGTCTGATCATAGTGGGTTGAAGTACAGCAGTCAGGTGCTGCTAATCATCAGTTACTGATGAACTGATCATCACATGTGCAAACCTCTATAAAAGCAGATGATTCTGGCTGTTTGTGGCTCTGGAGCATTCAGGTGTGTGTTAACCCAGTTCCAAAAGGGAAAGACATCAGCAGTGAACAGCTGTTGCTGTACATTGATTCAGAAAGGGTTATAAAACCATTTCTAAAATTATTTGGAAGGTTCTTCAGTGAGAAAGAAGATTGATAATGTCACGGTTTTGTGTCCTTGTGTTATAGTTGTTTAACCTTCTTGTTCCCATCTTCACGTATTGTTTCCACCCGTGTCTCATCAAGTCCTGTGTGTTTATCTTGTCTTGTCTTTCGCTTTTGCTCCTTGCTGGTCCGTAGTGTTTCATCCTGACTGTTTTCACCATCATGTTCCTCTTCTTCATGGTTAGGTTCTGTGTTTGTCGAGTCTGGGCTTTAGTTTTTGGTTTTGTTTGAATCCTGCCCTGTAGCCCTTTTAATTAAACAAATCACGTTTTTAGGAACAACTGCCCCCTTTGTCTCCTGCATCTGCGTCCACTCTTTCACGTCCTGACAGATAAGTTGAAAACAGTCACATTTGTCAACCTTCTCAGGAGTGGCCACCTCAACAAATTCAAAAGCTCAGACCTTGCAATGCTCAGAGAAAAACAAAGAGCCTATAAGTAGTACTCACGAAGTAGGTTAAATGTTAAACCTAATCAGAGCCGAGTAAGAAGAAGACTCAAGCAGTCGGTGGTGGAGGGATGATGGTCTGGACCTGGACACCTGTCAGTGGACCAGAGTCTTCTAGACCAGTGTGACTGTCTGACCTCTCAAGATTGGCTGAAACTGGATCATGTGACAGAAATGATCCATAACACAGCAGCAAGTGTACCGGTCTAAATATAAACCGTTTGGTAAAAACAAGAGCTCGACAGCAGCTTGAAACGTAACATGTTAGCTTATTAGGTGCTAAACAGGAGCACGCGTATGCTAACGCGCACGTCGCGCTGTTATTGGCTGCAGCTCCAGTGGGGAGTGGCCAGTGGCTCTAAACCTTCAGAGTCAATGTCTGCAAAGCTTCATAAGCACTCTTTAAAAAAAACAACCTGGGTGACGTCACAGGGGGCGTGTCCAGTTCCTGCTCCAAGTCATGGCGCTCACTCATCAGTAGTTTTAGGGGGAACCCCTGTAAGTGGCCCTTTATTTATTTATCTTTAGTTTTTTTACATACATAAGGTGAAGTTGAAAAACAGCGATGCCCAATGTAAAGTTTAAGTTTCTCAAGTTGATAAACAGACAGAAGAGGTGATATTTAAGCGGTAATCTGAACTCATCCAGAGTATCTGGTGCTGATGTGGAGGCGGACTGTTGGTCTCGGTGTTGTAATCCGGATCGAGGAGCAGCTGGCTTGTGCTCGTACGGGGCCGTGAATGTTCAGAAGATCTGACAAACAAAATGGTGCCAATCCATTAAAAACTTTAAAAGTAAGCAGTAAAAACTTACAATCAATTCAGAATCGCACAGGGAGCAGGTGGAGGGGTGCCAGCACCGGAGCTGAAGCTTCACCTTGGCACTCACGCGTCGATGGAAAAAGATTGATTTGACAACTGTACTGATCTGCTTATCCAGCTTAAAAGAACTTTAAGAAATCCCACCTGAACGGCAAGGAGCCAAAACACCAAAACAAATAACATCCCTTCTGTTTTCATGAGGACCCTCAGGCCGTCCTTGTACATCTGTCATTGTTCTTTTTGATTTGGTGATAATTACAGCTGTGTGAGTTACTCTTACAGGTCAGTTACACTACTGACTCACACTGGGAGAGCCTCAAGCCAAAACGTACCTGTAATAAAATCTTAAACAACCTTAAAGAATTTCAGCTCTGTTTAAAATGAACATATGCAGTAATTATCAGGATGTCAATCCTTCAAATGCCAGTTGAATACATGATGCCACTTGTTAATAAAAACAGCTCAGCTGGACTGCCTCTCGCTCCTCGGCGAATATCTCTTGCACCAGATCTGATGGAGCGAGTTTCACCTTGGATCATTTCAGGACTTTTCCGCAAGCTTCCGTAAGCCAAACAGTTGTAAAGGTATGAATGTGTTGAGAAAACATAAAAACTCTGGAGCCCGAAACAGAAGACAGGATGGAGAGAAAGAGGATAAAAGTTGGGAAAGGAGGCAGCACTGATGAATGTGGTCAACCATGAATGCAGCCAACGGCGAAGCCTCTTCTAATCCTTCTACCCTCAGTTTCAATTTCTTTATTAAACTGTCTCTTGCTGTTTTATGTTGTTTGGCTCATGTCTTGTTTGTTCTTTGATGTCAGCATAAATAAACCACTGTACAGTAAACACCAGTTCGATGACGTCATCGGTTGTATCATCTGCAGCAGTTTGGCCTTCGTTTTTTCCATATTTTATTCTGCTTATTAAAACATTTTAGGGAGCTGCTTTTCTGATATGAAATTCTGTCTCTTCCCTGATTGTTGTCACCTGTGCTTCTGGGGTTATACTGTGCTGTCACTACTCCCTCCCCTGCTAGTCCGTTGTCATCTCGTTCATCATTCTGCTGTGCTTCATCACGCTGTTCACCTTTTGTTTGAGTCTTAACCTTTAGATAACCTGCTTCAGCAGCTTTTTTGGTTCGGTGTTAGTTTAACTGGTTCCTAACCCTGGACACCAACATCCTTTAATCCCAAGAAGCATGACATGATGAACACATGCAGCTCATAAAAAACAAATGGGAAAACCTAATTTGTACCTCAACAAAACACAACGCCAAGCAGCTAAGAGAGCACATCATAAAAAGGACAGGAACACAATGTGCCCCAGCAAATTAGAGTAAGTGACCAACTGCTTCGTGCGACAAACACTATCCTGTTAGCAGTTTGAAGCTAAAACTCCACAGGCTGCAACGGTTTTAAGATTTGAACACGCTAGCTACAGTCTGACTCGGACTAATCCCAGTGGCTCCAGCTGAGCCACCGTGCTGGACCGTAGCTAGAAACAGCTGCTCTGGTGGAGTTCGGCTCTCCTGTTGACTCGTTTTTTTGCACTAAGAACATCACCTTTGTCATTGGTCTGGTTGGTCGAAGCGCTAATCAACTGCGAGAAGTTTGATGAGCAAGCCTTGGATGGGGAGGAACTATTGATTGTTTTCAGACCTACATCATTCTAGATGTGGTGCTGATCTGTCAGGCTACTTATTCCTGACAAAAATACCAAGAATGCAAGCTGTGTGTGTGTGTGTGTGTGGAGTGTATGTGGAGTGTATGTGGAGTGTATGTGGAGTGTGTGTGGAGTGTATGTGTGGAGTGTGTGTGGAGTGTGTGTGGAGTGTGTGTGGAGTGTGTGTGGAGTGTATGTGGAGTGTGTGTGGAGTGTATGTGGAGTGTGTGTGGAGTGTATGTGGAGTGTGTGTGGAGTGTATGTGGAGTGTGTGTGGAGTGTGTGTGTGGAGTGTGTGTGGAGTGTATGTGGAGTGTATGTGGCGTGTGTGTGGCGTGTGTGTGGACGTGTGTTGTGGCCGTGTGTGTGCAGTGTCGGTGGCGTGTCTGTGGCGTGTAGGTGTGCGTAGTGTGTGGCTGTGTTGGAGTGTGTGTGGCAGTAGATGTGTGTTGGCGTGTGTGTGGGAGTGTGATGGTGTGCGATGTTGTGCGTGTGGAGTGGCGTGTACTGTGGCGTGTGTGTGGCGGGTTGGCGTGTGTGTGGCGTGGGTTTGGCGTTGTGTGCGTGTGTGTGTGGCGTGTGTGTGGCGTGTGTGTGGCGTGTGTTGGCGTGTGTGGTGGCGTGTCTGTGGCGTGTGTGTGGCGTGTGTGTGGCGTGTGTGTGGCGTGTGTTTGGCGTGTGTGTGGTGTGTGTGTGTGGCGTGTGTGTGGAGTGTGTGTGGAGTGTGTGTGGAGTGTGTGTGGCGTGTCTGTGGAGTGTGTGTGTGTGTGTGTGTGTGTGGCGTGTGTGTGGCGTGTGTGTGGCGTGTTTGTGGCTGTGTGTGGCGTGTGTGTGTCGTGTGTGTGTGGTGTGTGTGTGTGGCGTGTGTGTGGCGTGTGTTTGGCGTGTGTGTGGCGTGTGTGTGTGGAGTGTGTGTGGAGTGTGTGTGGCGTGTGTGTGGAGTGTGTGTGGAGTGTCTGTGGCGTGTGTGTGGCGTGGGTTTTGGCGTGTTGTGGCGTGTGTGTGTGGCGTGTGTGTGGGTGTGTGTGGCGTGTGTGGTGGACGTGTGGTGTGGCGTGTCGGTGGGCGTGATGTGTGGCGTTGTGTGTGTGGCAGTGTGTGTGGCGTGTGGGTGGCGGGTGTGATTGGCTTGTCTGTGGCGTGATGTGGTGGCGCTGTGTTGTGGCGTGTGGTGTTGTGGGCGTGTCTGTGGCGTGGTGTGTGGCGTGTGTGTGGCGTGTGTTGGCGGTGTGTGGTGGCGGTGTGGGTGGGCGTGGTGGTGTGGACTTGTGTGTGGCGTGTGTGGTGGCGTGGGGTGTTGGCGTGATCATGTGGCGTGTGTGTGTGGTGTGTGTGTGGCGTGTGTGTGTGGCGTGTCTGTGGCGTGTGTGTGGCGTGTGTGTGGCGTGTGTGTGGCGTGTGTGTGGCGTGTGTGTGGCGTGTGTGTGGAGTGTGTGTGGAGTGTGTGTGTGGAGTGTCTGTGGAGTGTGTGTGGAGTGTGTGTGGAGTGTGTGTGGAGTGTGTGTGGAGTGTGTGTGGAGTGTGTGTGGAGTGTAGGCTACTACTCAGTGAGCTGCGATAACTAATTGATAAACACAGTACACATTTTAAGTAGGTTGGTACGCAGCGTTTGAAATTACATTTGGGGTTGAAACCCAAAATAGAGTTTAATTCCTATTTAAAGCAGCTTTGATCTACAGAAGTCCTGCTTAAATCCGATAGCCTAACTGTGCAGATGTTTGAGACACGTTTCTGAGCCTTGTGGCTTTGATGGATCGCTCCTGCCCTTTTCTGAGTTTTATTTTCTTTTTCCATCCACTCTAAATGTTGACAAGATGTAATGCCACTGACTTTCAACAATGCAGCACATTTAACGGGTTGTAAACACACCAGGGTTTAATCAAAATGGCTGTCGTTTTGTTTGTTTATTTGCGGCGAGCATGTTCTGCTTGATTTCTCCATTTCGGCAGCGGCGGCGGCGCTTCTGGTCCTGACAAGCGGTTTCATCCTGTTGTACTTATGCACACGCCCCTCCCCTTCCTGTAATTACTCATTTACACGTCACAGTCGAGCATTTGCAGCAGTGTGTCATCTTCATCTACTCCTCCTTCTCACCCCCCCAGTTTGTTCTCCACTTGGCCTCGATCTCCCATCTATCACGGCAGTCAAAGGCAAATGGAGCTTTCAGCTAAGTGTTGATAAGGAATCAGAGCCACATTAAAACATCTGTCACACCTCTGCAGACCTCCAGGGAGGGTAAAGCATCCGAGGAAGGCAGGAGAGTAGTAGGGAGCAAAAAAAAGACGGGACGGATTTTAGTTTCCTCTTCTTAATTTGTAGCTCTCAGGTAGCATGTTCAGGAGCTCCCACTCCTGACTTTGATCCTGCTGGAGGCTTCTTCCTGTTGGATTCTGGTCTACAGAGGAATTCATGGTTCACTCAGGACTGACAGTTGTCCAGGTCCAGACCATCATTCCTCCACCACTGTGCTTCACAGAAGGTCTGAGGCGTTTCTGCTGAAACCGTGCACCGTGCCGCCCTTGAAGAAAACCAAATACAGTATTTGGTTTTCTTCAAGGGCGGCACGGTGGCTTAGTAGTCAGCACTGTTGCATCACAGCAAGAAAGTTCCTGGTTTGATTCCCTGGCCCGGGAGTCTTTCTGTGTCGAGTTTGCAGGTTCTCCCCGTGCTTGCGTGGGTTCTCTCTGGGTACTTCAGCTTCTTCCCAGTCCAAAAACATGCATACTAAGTTAGTTGACCCTTGTGACCCTGCAAAGGATAAAGCGGGAATAGAAAATGGGTGGATAGGTTTTCTTCAAACATGGCTCTGGGCATTAATTCATTTTTGGATGAGGAACGTGTGGCTGCTTGTTTTCTGTTCTCCACGTATGTCAAATCTTTCTTAGTCTGGCTCAACCTTCAGGAACAGTTTGCCTTGCCATACCTGGCACTGTTGCCCCCAATAGCGTCTTACACCAGCTTCTGGGATTATCAGGCATTCAAACCCCTCCAACCACAACAAAGTGGTGGTTTCGCCATATCAAGATAAGGGAGTTGCACTCACACAGTGAGTGGTAGCCAGGGTAAACACCCGAACGCTCCGGACCACCAAACACCCGAACGCTCCGGACCACCAAACACCCGAACGCTCCGGACCACCAAACACCCGAACGCTCCGGACCACCAAACACCCGAACGCTCCAGGTTACACCAGGAACACCCGAACGCTCCGGACCACCAAACACCCGAACGCTCCGGACCACCAAACACCCGAACGCTCCGGACCACCAAACACACGAACGCTCCGGACCACCAAACACCCGAACGCTCCAGGTTACACCAGGAACACCCAAACGCTCCGGACCACCAAACACCCGAACGCTCCAGGTTACACCAGGAACACCAGGTTCACAGCATCGTCCATCTAAGCCTTCCTCGTCTCGCCTGCCGTCTTCTGGATTACCCATCCCAGGGTTCACTACCCAGATAAGTACCTGCTGTTTAGGTTCTGCTCCGTCGGTCCAGCCCGACACCCTGAAACACTTGCCAGTTTGCCCGTCGTCCTTCACTGCCTCTTCTGACGGTGTGTTGTTTTTCCTAATTAAAAACGTACCTTTTAATGGAAATCATCTGTTCTATAAGTTGCTTCTGCCTCCATCACTGGTTGGTGATGGTGATTACAAGGTCTCTTTTTTTATTTTCTTTTTGCAGTGGTTTGTTTCTGTACTTTACATCCATGTCTGTTGATGTTTAGTTTAGTTTGACTTGTGTGTGTGTGTGTGTGTGTGTGTGTGTGTGTGTGTGTTTGTGTGTGTGTGTGTGTGTGTGTGTGTGTGTTTTGATTGTTGCCACCCGTGTCTTATACGAAGTTTTGTGTCTGGCCTCGGTTTCTCTGATCTCCGCGTTTATCCAACCTGGTTTCCATCTTCATGGGTTTCCTCGCCAGTCTTTGAAGGGTTTTTGGAGTTCTGGTTGCTAAGTCTGTGCAACGCATTTCTTGCTTTCTTCTTTTTCATTTTCTGTGAAGTTTTGTTCCACCTCCTGATTCCTATGCTTGCAGCCCACCTACCAACCTTTGGCAGCCTACAGGCTCCTGTCCAATTATCAGTGATGGACAGATCTTGCCTTAGTTACAATAGTAAAATGTGGTACTGCATGCTTTTGCTCTGGGGAGTTGTTACCTGCTGTTTATGTAATAATTATTATCCTGGAGACCACTTGTGTTGTAATGGATACTATATAAATAAAATTGGATTGAATTGAAAGTCTGACTTTGTTGAACTCTGGAGGGCAAATCCATCTAAATCACAAATTATCTTAATTTAAAATGATGAAAAAGTCATTATTGGGTCGAAACTAAACACCAACATTTCAACAAACTGGACGCCAAAACAGGAAGAGGAGTTCAGATGATGTCAGATGTCGTCCAGGTCTCTGCTGTTAACGGGGTGAAACTGTTGTGGTGTCTAAACCGGTTTCGGTGGACTCAGTTCACATCCTGAACCTGCTGGTCTCATATTCTGGATTTTGTCTGAAGAATACAGCAGAAATGTAGCTTCAGGTCATGTGACTGCGGGTTCAAGCAGAGCTCTGCTAGACCTCAGCTCTGCTCTGGCAACACTGGGTTCAGATGCCATTTCAGGAGTTAGTGACACTAGAAATCAGGATGTTTGTACAGATTTGATGAGAATGAATAGGAAGTCATATTAATAGCATAAGCTCTTTTAGCAGCTAAACTAAAACAGCTAACTGTGATTGACATGAGGTGGGCGTGTTCCAGCTGTACGAGAAAAAGGCAGCAACAAAAACACTCAAAAAAGTGGGTGAGGTCACAGGGGGTTCGTGACATCACCCACATTTTTGAAGAGTGCCAGTTGAACAACCGGACATAACCCGTGTCCGGTTGTCCTGTACTGTTGTCAAAACGAGCAGTAAAGCAAAACCATAATCATGCCAAGACTTTCCGAACCTCCCTCCTTTTCATCGGAGTTAAAACCAGTTTTCACACCTTCCCAGTTTGTGCAAAGCAAAAACTAGCACAGCAGTTGATATATGAGGCTTTATTGTGCATCAGAAGTGAGAAAATAGAAATCCACAGACCAGGACAAGATCAAACATAACTATACCAAAATACAATGGCAAGAAGAGTATGTAAACCCGTTTGAGTTTACTGGTTTTCTTCCTTAATTTGCCACAAATGTGATCTGATCCTCGTCTAAGTCACAATAACAAACAAACACAATGTTTAATGGGTGTTTTTCCTTGAATACACACATTAAATGCTTTCTGCTGGAGTAAAAAGGAAGTGAACCCGTGGAGTTACAGCTAGTTGAACATGCTCTGACTTTGACTTCTTTGAAAATCTCTGGATCAGAGCAGCTGAAACCAGCCCAAACCATGATGCTCCCGCCGCCATGCTTCACCACTGGGATTGATGTTGGAAATGTAGAGCTGAGTATTCTTCCTGAACAATTCAACATGTCTCAGCAGTCCACCGGACTACATTTGTACAAGTTTCCAGACAGGAAGTTGTTTTTTAGGTGGACAGCATGGTTTCTTGGTGGTTGGAACTGTTGCCTCACAAACAAAAAGGTTTGATTCCCAGCAGGAGTGCAGCAAATTCTGAAGGGTTCACATACTTTTTCCTCAGCACTATATCTCCAGTAAAATTACTTACCTGCTTTGTTTCATTCTGATTAAGTAAATGTTATCAGCCTTTTTCTGTTAAATCCAGATAAATCCACTACGTTGCTGGTGCTCTGTATCATCCATGCATGAGTTCAGTCCGATACCGAAGCAGATCAAGCTTCAGCTCTGGACTCCAGCGCTGCTTTTCGTCCACATTCAGCCTCCACTTGTGTTTGAAGTGATCAATGCACAGCTACAGCTGGTTGAAGGGGACCAAATCCATTGAACAGTTGATTTGGTTCCATTTTACCAGCTTTAGCAAAGCATTTTAGGGCCAGGTCTGGTTCCAAAGGAGGTGGGAAGATCTCCATGGAGACCTGAAAGACACAAAAGCAGAGGGAGGCGCTCATAAGAGACAAGCTCATCCACAAACATTCACTAGAAGAAGAAAACGTCCATGGAAACGGTTTGGATTTACAGAGAAACTGATGAAAAGCAGGCGGAAGAAAGGAAAGAGAGAGGAGAACAACGAGCCTCGCAGGTGATGGAAAAGAGATAAGAAAACAGGGAGCAGGGCCCTGAGAGATAACAGATGAGTGCATATAAATGATGGCTGCAGACAAACTCGAGAAAACAACGAATTCATCACCGGACTGCCAATAAGTGCTAATGAAGCCAGTGGAGAGGACGGCAGCGAGATTAACTCCCGCCGACCTCCAGCCCCCCCTCTAACTCACGTTCCCTTGTTTTAGTACAGTAGCTCCTCTGTGCTGATATTCTCCGCTGTATTTCCGATGATTTGTTCCCTCTCTCGGTGACTGTGGCGGCTCAGAGATGATCCACTCAGCAGTCTTCCTGCTCGTCCTTGCAGCTACCACTAATTTCCTGGTTCAATTAGCCTCGCTAATCATTTAATCATTAGGAAATAAACTGTTCAAGCAGAGTCTTGGCCTGGGAAACTCAGTTATTGATGTTTTCTATCAGGATTCTTGTTCTTTCCATAACTGACTGACTTCAGCTGATCTTTCAGTTACTAAAGCTTTACGTGTTTAACGTATTTTTGACAAAGTCACAAAGAGTAAAGAACAAAAATCCCGAACATATTAAACCACAGATGAAAATAAACTAAATGTTGAGCTTTGAGTTTAAACCAGAAAGCAAATGCTGTAAGTGCTGACCACTAAGTGTCAGAGATCTGTCAGTGGTCCCGAATCTCAAAAGCGGGTTTGTACGATGTTTACACACTCAGAGGACAGAAGAAGGAGAAGAAAACCAAAGAAAACCTTTTACAATCAAAAGGCTTCCAGCAGAAACGGAAGCTGGAAGTAGAACATGGAGGACAGGATGAGCTGGCCTGGATACTCCACCTGTCCCAGAGCTGCAGCTGCTCCACCTCTGCAGCACGCAGCGCTGCAGCGCAGCACGCATGCGTCCGAGCACGCTCTCTGCTGCCATGCACGGACCTGTCGTGTCTATTTTTGATCTCAGAGGCCTCAGTCTGAACCATGTAGAACTTCTGTAGATGACATGAAACAGACCCTGAAGGCGACTCAGCTTCAGTGGAGAAACGGGACGTCCTCTTCCCAGCAGGACGTTCAGAAGACCAGAGGGAAAGCTCTCCTACATCTTCTGTTTCACACTAGCGATCTGTGGCCACCTGCTCATCAAACATAAAACCCGGCGTGACCACGCCCACCTACGCACGTAACGCCGCACAGATGTGCGCTGAAGGCTTCATCTTGCGTTAAACTCTGCCTGACAAAAATCCAGTCAGGTACACACGCCACGCACACGCCACGCACACGCCACGCACACGCCACGCACACGCCACGCACACGCCACGCACACGCCACGCACAGGCCACGCACAGGCACACGCCACGCACACGCCACGCACACGCCACGCACACGCCACGCACAGGCACACGCCACGCACACGCCACGCACAGGCACACGCACACGCCACGGACAGGCACACGCCACGCACAGGCACACGCCACGCACACGCCACGCACACGCCACGCACAGGCACACGCCACCCACACGCCACGCACAGGCACACGCCACGCACAGGCACACGCACACGCCACGCACACGCCACGCACAGGCACACGCACACGCCACGCACACGCCACGCACAGGCACACCCAAACGCACAGGCACACGCAAACGCACACGCCACGCACACGCCACGCACACGCCACGCACACGCCACGCACACGCCACGCACAGGCACAGAACGTCAAATAAACAGGAAAAAACCAAGCTAATTAACTGACAGGCGTTAGTTATTCATATGTTGAGAATAATGTGTTTTTGTTAATCTACTAACAGAAAACTGCGACCGGTCTCACATTGATCAGTTAACCATGGTTGGGTGGTGCTAACCTAGAAAAAGTGAGAATAAGTCTCTAATCCACAAACAGCCGCCAGTTAGTGGCTGCACGCAACACAAAACATCTCCACTTCTTTCAGCCCAACCCAGAATCCAGTCTTAGTTTTGATAGCTCACCATCATAAATCATATTCCAGGGAAAAACTACCCTTCATTAATGTAATCCCACAATGCTCCATCTTCATTTACTCTGGCCTGCTAATACATATCCTTAGTTTTACACTTCTGCTGGAATTTCACATCTTACCATGATTTTGATGCCAGATTTATTCAAATATAACTTAAAGTTGCTGAGGTAAACTCATTTTAGAGTAGCAATGTAATTTCTAGAGCAGGAATGTCAGAAATAGGCCTCATTAGGAAGGGTTTAACTGTGCGGCTGCTCCGTAAACATCAATCCTGCAGGAAATAAAGGAGTTGCATGTTCATAAGCTCAGGTGAGTGGACTGTATGTGGGTCGGTGTGCTTCCTACGCGCTGCCGGTGTCCTCTATCAGGACTCCTGGCTGGTTGGACATACTCCGGCTGCTGCTCTATTCTGGGACTGTGCTGTCCACTGCATTCCTGCCCTTAAACTGGAGGCTGAGAGGGAGGGGGAGGTGAGGGCTGGGGACAGCTGGATGCCACCGGGGGTGGGGCGTGCGTCACCATGGAGGTATAACGGGAAGGTCGGGGTCGTGTGAGCTGTGTCTCAGGGGAGGTTTCTGAACCGTCCAGGTGGTGTTACAGAGCAGCTGTTGGCCCACAGCGGGTCCAGCAGTGGACTCTGTATGACCCCACACACCGCCACACCCACCTCCCGTCCCGCTCTCCTTATCAGGACAAGTGGCTCTCAGTGACCGACCAAGTCTCAGCTCTCTGAACACCACTTCCTGTCATCGTCCAGGGGCCTTCCTAGCTTTTTGGGGGCCCCTGCGCCAGTTTCTGTTTCAGGGCACCTATGGAGGTAGTTCAAATTCCTTTAAATTAATCGTTCACGATGCTATAACCCATTACAGTTTAAGACAACAGAAAGTCTCGACGTTTGACTATAAATGTTCAGCAAAATAACCGTAGGTAGCTAACATGAAGGCCGGTAGGGTCGCTGGAGGAAAAGAGAAACGCGTCACAGTGGGGCGGGGCCAACAAACGTAAAAACACCTTGAATATTTGAATTGAAAAACTCAAATATTTTTACTTTATATGCTCACAAATGCAAATTGGTAAGAAACAAATCCGACATTCTGAGATTATATATTAAATTTGTGATGGAAAATTCTTCCTAATAATTTGAAATCTACGCGCAAACTTCAATCATCACGTACACCCAAGTCTGCTAAATAAAAAGTGAAATTAGGACTTCATAATCGTTATAAAAACGATGGTCATAAACTTCACAGAAAAAACTGTTCATTCTCAAACGACTCATTTAATTCTAATTTTTATTAACTTACAACAAAAAGAAACTCTTATTAAATTCTTTACCCAACCTTCATATACTTGTCAAGCTTCCTTGTTTTTTGGACTGACTGCAGCTGGGCGGAGTCAGCCATCACCTGCATGACACCTGCAGAGGCTGCAGAAGCACTCTCTAGACCCCGGTGGGTGATGTCACAGGGGGTTTGTCCAGTTCTTTGTACGGTTTGGGGTCTGACAACCTTCACTTTGCTGAAGTAACTGCTGAAAAATATCCATTAAAATCCACTTAAAAGTGCAGTAATCTTCTGTAATTCAGCATTTAAATAAAGAAGATTTAGAAGAACCTCCCTAATGACAGCGTTTGTGGATGACTGATGAAGATGTGTGCCAGTTGGTAATTAGCTTAATGCGAGGCTCACTACAGTCATGAAACAAGTTGACCCGTGGTCAGGCCGTAAACTTTATCTTCTGTGGCTGGCTTTATTTATACCAACTAATTATAGACCGACTAGAGGCATACTGGGGGGGTCCATAATGCACGCACGCATTTATTATCCACCTAAAAACGGACATGCAGGGGTAATGAAATACACCGGGCTGTGATGAGTGTTGAGGAAGTGGTGGAAAGTGGATCAGAAGATCCTGGATTGTGAGACTCGGGGGTTGGCAGTGGAGCAGCGAAGCGAGGCCCGTTGCCGCGTTGGGGTTGACAGGCTGACAGTACTGCAGTCCACTGCAGACATCGACTGGTTGGCCAGCTCCTTGACCACCCCCCTTCCACCCACCCGTGAGCAGGGACTGACTCAGCAGTATTCTCACGGATGATTGGTTGATATGAGGAAGCGTAACCAGACCCGTTATCCTGTCCTCGCTTCCTTGTGCTCTCACTCTCTGGCATTCTCTGAAAATGAAACACGTCTGTCCGATAAGAAACGCCTCATCTTGACCTTGGGCGACTGCCCAGCTCTGGAGATGGAACGCTGACCTCTTCTTTTACCGGCCCTCTCAGGGTTACCACCCTGAGCTACGACTGTAGTTGCTGTACTCAGGATGTGGACGTGCTTCGACAGGTTCTGATCAGGCGAACGGTCGGCGTGCTGGTTCGACCTCGCATCCGCCAACATAAACTCCCTTCATGGACGAAAAACTGTCCTGACTGGTTTTGGTCCTTTTATATATCTTGACGAGATCTTAAATGCCTCGACTCTCTCATTACAGCAGCGTTTATCCTCCACTCTTTATTTAATCCGTAAAGCAGTTTTATTTCTTAACCTTTTAATCTAATGGAAGTTCCTTTAAGATGATCAATACCTATTTAGATGATATAATTAATTGTATGTCTTCACTCTCGGGCTGAATTTCTTTGTCACCAGGACAGCATGTAAGCAAGATTTGACTTTGGTTTATAGTTTAGCCATTTTTAATTTAAAAAAGCCCTAAAGCATCTATCCTCCATCACACAACCCTATATTCAAAGTCCCTCCTGGGGACTTTTGTCTTAACGTTAAAGAAGAAGAATACAGTGTCACGAAAAAAACCTCATTGGGGTTCAATACTTTTTGACATACATTTGCCATAAAATGTGATTTAATCTTTATCTAAGTCACAATAACAGACAGGAAGTCAAACCTCCTTTAGAAGCGATGAGTTCAAGCAAGCACTTTCAGTATCTCGCGTCACTTTTACAGCTCTAAACATGGAAGACAGCCTACCACAGAGTGGTCCAGTCAGAGTCCAGACCTGAATCCCAGCTCCGGACTGTAGAATGATCTCAAGAGAGAAGTTCACACCGGGCAACCTACAAACGTGTCCAGAGATACTGAAGGAGCTCAGTTACCCTCATTGCTGCCAAAAGAGGTTCAGTCAGATTGTCTCTGATTCGGTCGATTCATTTAGAAACAGAAAAAATGTTGGAGTAAATTTGAAGCCGCTCGCAGGGTTACTGGGGTGGGCTCATGGAGAGCTGAGGGGGCAGGGTGGCCTTAGTGGCTGGTAGCCAAAGACCCATGGCTCCTTGTTCTTTTCACTGTACCTCACAGTCCATAATTGCCAAAAATGAATCAGTTTACTCAGTAATGTTATCAAATCTATGTCTAGAGAGATGAGTATCTAATTAGGAAACAGACCTCCACTTAGTCATGTGCACGACTCATCCAAATGTCCACACCACAGCATCACACTATCAACAACTGGTGGCAACTAACAAAAAACCCTCCAAAAACAAAAGCTCATCCCAAAAGATCAGGCTAGATTTGATTTTTATGATGGTTTTTATGGTTATATGTGTATAGAAAAGATGCTGGGGACAACCAGTGGCTGTAATTATCTGCTTCTAAACTATGTTAAAGTTATAAACGTTACAGCTGCTACCTCCCTTCAGGTCAGACTGTAGACATTAAAATTCTTGGCAGATAAATGTGCCCAGTTCAGTTGGAAAGAAACAAAAGAAATAATTAAACCAGATGGAGACTAAAAGAAGAGACTGAAGGGATCCAAGAAGCTAAAGCGGCCGTGATCATACTTTTCCCTGATTCCTGACTCCACACAATGTTATTACGATGATATACATACATACATATGTATATATATATATATATATGTATATATATATATATATATATATATATATATATATATATGTATGTATATATATATATATATATATATATATATATATATATATATATATATATATATATATATATATATATATATATATATATATAGGTGGCACGGAGAGAAGTCAGTCAATTGACAGGAGCCCTGAAAGGTGCAATGAAAAGACCAGTACCCAAGAGGTACAACCAGATACCCATACCTGAAGCACTCGAAACTGCCAAACAAAGGCTCCAAGCCTTGGCTAGCCGCCTAAAGAGATACACTAGAGACAATGAAGCCAGACGAATAAACAGGCTGTTCGCAACTCAACCTGCGAAAGTGTATGCTCAATGGCAGGGTAGTAATATATATATATATATATATATATATATATATATATATATATATATATATATATATATATATATATATATATATATATATATATATAGGTTGCAGTTCCACGTCCAACCACATGGGGTCGGATTAAAGTGGGGACAAAAGAGCCAGTGGCAATGCGCTGTTAATGAGTGGGGGTGGTCCAGACAGTGTAAAACCAATGGGCCAAGCATTTGGTCATGTGACTCATTGGATTTTGAACAGGATGCAGTCATTTGTTCATTTTTTTGTTTGTTTTTGTTTAAATCATATTTTTGGTTATTGGGTGGAGTCAGGTCCTACTTCCATGAAGTCCTGCAGTCACACGAAACACGACTCTTCAGAAACTAAAGGGTGATGTCACAGGAGGTTTGTCTGTAATGCCTATGCAGGCTACGTTTTCTCGTGATTCTGTGACTTTGTCACTGAAATAATATCAGACTTTTTGAGATCTTCTAGGAGGAAAACTGCTCCAGCGGCACCAGAGATCAAAATGAGACTTTCTCAGTTTTTGAAATAACTCTTCAGACAACATTAAAGCGCAGAAGACGTCATCTGGACTTGTTCGGGAATGATGTCATGATCCATATGCAGCGGCAGCCAAACCGCAGCAGACCCACCTTCTGCTCTTCACCTTTCCTCCCCCTCTTCCCACCTTCGCCGGCTGATTTTCACTCCGAGCACGTGCCGGGCCGCTCCCCTCTCCCCGCTCTTCCTTCTCCACCTCCTCCCCCGCCTCCCCTCCATATCTCTCCCCCTTAACCAACCGCCGCTGCCACTTAGGTATTTTAGCCATGCATTCATTACGGGCCGCAGCCGGGCCACAAAAGGCACGCCAGATACATGCGCTGTAGTGGAACAAAAAAAATCCAATGCAGTTAAAGTCAGGGAGGGGGCCTGGGCGTGAAGATAGCCGGCTCAGACGCTCTTCTATTGTGGGGGAGCGGGACGCCAGCTCTTTCTCCGGCTGAAAAGAGGAAAAGAGGTTTTATGACCACTCCTCTGTTTCAACTTGGGACAAAAGGAGGTGAATGATGACGAGTTCTCTAGATAGGAATCTGTGGCAGGTCAGCATCTCACTACAGATACGTCTCAGATGAAAGTGAGTCCGCAAAGCTTTTGACTTGTAGGAAAAATTTTAGGAGAAATATGGCCTGCGATGCATAAAGAAAACGGCTGGACTGTATATTGATTGTCTTATCAAGTCTTGTTAAAAACATTAATCACTTGGCTATTAAGTCAGAGATTTACACGAAACTGAAGCACAAGTTTGTGTTTATGTCCATTTAGTTAAAGCTGCTCAGGTCAATGTTTCTGCATTAATGTTTATACTAATTATCTCTGAGACGACGTGGCTTGGGCTGTTCATACCGGTTAAGTCAGCGGGAGTTATCACCCACTTCCTCGTAACGGAGCTGTTTGCATCTTTTAACTGACCGGACGCTGCGTACAAGCAAACGCTTTGACAGGCCGTCTTTAGTCATGTGGCAGCAGCGATCTGAAGAGTCCTTTGACGCCTGTTTTCCTCTCTCTGAGTCCCCCTAACCCCTTTAATCCCAAATGGGCGGAGCCTGCAGGCCTGGAAGCCACCTGGAACATGTCCATCACCAAGTAGCTTTGACGCCCACCAACGCTACCTTACATTCATTCTGCTCAGACACAGAAACTAAAATAACGTTAAAACTGAAACAAGGACTAACGAGGCAGAGCTTCCAGCGGGACCCTGGACACTCGACTAATCGACCATGGCCTTAGAATCGTCATGGCTGAGTCCTGGCGGAGGTCTGGGCAAGGTTTGTTGGTCCTAAAAGGTCCAGACCAGCCCAGATGGAGGCTTGGTTGGAGGTGCCACCCTGTCCCCCGCTGCTTCCCGCTGTCCCCCGCTGCTCCCTGCTGCCCCCGCTGCTTCCCGCTGTCCCCCGCTGTCCCCCGGTGCTTCCCGCTGCGCTGCTGCCCCCTGCTTCCCGCTGTCCCCCGCTGTTCCTCGCTGCTTCCCGCTGTCCCCCGCTGTTCCTCGCTGCTTCCCGCTGCCCCCGCTGTTCCTCGCTGCTTCCCGCTGTCCCCCGCTTCCCCCCGCTGCTTCCCGCTGTCCCCCGCTGTCCCCGCTGCTTCCCGCTGTCCCCCCCGCTGTCCCCGCTGCTTCCGCTGCCCCCGCTGCTTCCCGCTGCCCCCCGCTGTCCCCCGCCGCCCCCCGCGCCCCCCCCCCCCCCCCCCCCCCCCCCCCCCCCAGTTACTTTGATGGCACCACCAAAAACTTCCAAACTTCCACCACTGCAAAGATAATTCTGGTGAGTCATTTGATGTGTATTTTCCAGACTTAAAGTGACATTTGATTCCAGCGGGGTGATGCACCAACAGAGGAGAGATGTTTACACCATCTTTGACGGGAGACCATAACTACTACAACAGCTCCGGGCTCACACAACCCGCTCACGTAGTTCACTTAAACCTACAGTAGCCGTGCTGCTGATACAGCACTGCTTCTGCAGCCCCAAGCCCGCTGGTACAGATGGTAATCCAGCTATCATATACTGTAATAGTCTCTGTGCAACAAAATGGAAGCAATTATCTGAAAGCACACAACGATCGGTGGAACAGATCACAAGGCATAACTCTTTATGGCTTTGGCAGATTTACTTTCTGCGACTGGCTCTCTCGCGGCATAATTCATGCTCTTTACGATCCGGTTCTCTTCGTCTTTTGTTTTGCTTCTCCTTTGTGTAGCGATCATTTGTTCCCCGCCTTGACCCCCACCCTCCTAACGTTTTCGGGGTAGCTATCATGCCATCATCACCACCTCTGTCTCCCTGTAACTCTTCTTTCTACAACTTCATTCTCTTATTTCCTCTTCAGCGGTGCTAATTCTGCACAATGAGGTGAAGACGGGGGGAAGCTGGCGGGTGTCGTCCTGATGCTGCACAGGCCTTCATCGTTTGACCGACGTAGTCTCGGACAGCTGCGGTTGTTTTACCGGCCTCGCAGTTTTGCACATATTGTACTATATATATATATATATATATATATATATATATATATATATATATATATATATATATATATATATATATATATATATATATATATATATATATATATATATATATATAGTGCTGTAATTCCTCTATCATCCAGTATCGCCAGTATTGCCGGCTACAACAGGACGTCTTGGCAACTCCCTGCACACTCCTTCTGATCACACCCGTCGCCTGATACTTGAGCGCCTGCTCAGGCTGAGGGCATCTAATCAGAGACAAACAAAGAAAGCGCACAGATGGAAATGCATCCAGACAAATAATGTGTGACAGGAAAAACTAAAAACATTAAAAATCCCTCTGATGACAAACAGCATCCTGGAGAGTGGATTTGAAGCCAGCTGCTCTGGCTGCTGTCTGGGCTGGAGGCCGCAGCTCAGGTATGAGCCTTTGACCCGGGTGATGGTGCCTACTGCTTATTTCAGCTCCATCCTTGGATCTTTCCATGCCGATCCGGAGCCACTTGTAGGGGTCAACTACATGGAATAACTAACGCTATTTTACAGTCGTTCTGGTTGAGTTTGTCCAACCATCAGAATTTCAGATGTCACTATCGAAATATCTAAAACCAAGAATGCCAGAACGCCTACAGTGGCAGTCCTGCAACAGCCAAACAGCCAGGAATGGCCCCGGATGGCCCCGGATGGCCCCGGATGGGCTCGGATGGGCTCGGATGGGCTCGGATGGCCCCGGAGTAGCCCCGGATGGCCCCCGACTGGCCCCGGTCTAGCCAGCCAGCTGTGGGCAGCAACAGCACTCAGACTGCAGCTTCTGTGAGTTTGACATCTCAGCAGGGAATAACCAGCTTGTTGTTCTGTTAAGTGTACTAAGAGACCGCCGGTCTGGGGTGACGGGACCAGGGAACTGGGCACTGGGACAAAAGTCCGTATGCTGGAAGCTACATTGGTTTTACAGTAATTAAAAACAAAGTGTTTACTTCTCAGTGATGGAGGAAATACTTTTTTCTCTTTTTTTTTTCTTTTATTGGTCAACCAATAATTATTGTGTTGTAGAATAGTAAATGTTATGACCTTATAATTAGAATATGAGTGACTGTAAACTCTGGTAGTAATTACAGGGGCGCCCGTGTAAGCAGTTCCGGGGCATCCGTGTAAGCAGCAACGGGGCATCCGTGTAAGCAGGTCAGGGGCGCCCGTGTAAGCAGGACCGGGGCGTCCGTGTAAGCAGGTCAGGGGCGCTCGTGTAAGCAGGACCGGGGCGTCCGTGTAAGCAGGTCAGGGGCGCTCGTGTAAGCAGTTCCGGGGCGTCCGTGTAAGCAGGTCTGGGGCGCCCGTGTAAGCAGGTCAGGGGCGTTTGTGTAAGCAGCACCGGGGCATCCGTGTAAGCAGGTCAGGTGCGCCCGTGTAAGCAGGACCGGGGCGTCCGTGTAAGCAGGACCGGGGTGTCCGTGTAAGCAGGTCCGTGGCGACCGTGTAAGCAGTTCCGGGGCGTCAGTGTAAGCAGGTCCGGGGCAACCGTGTAACCAGGTCCGGGGCGTCCGTGTAAGCAGTTCCGGGGCGACCTTGTAAGCAGGTCCGGGGCGTCCGTGTAAGCAGGTCCAGGCCTCCGTGTAAGCAGTTCCGGGGCATCAGTGTAAGCAGGTCCGGGCGTTCGTGTAAGCAGGTCCGGGCGTCCGTGTAAGCAGGTCCGGGCGTCCGAGTAAGCAGTTCCGGGGCGTCCGTGTAAGCAGTTCCGGGGCGACCGTGTAAGCAGGTCCGGGCGTCCGAGTAAGCAGGACCGGGGCGACCGTGTAAGCAGGTCCGGGCGTCAGTGTAAGCAGGTCCGGGCGTTCGTGTAAGCAGGTCCGTGGTGACCGTGTAAGCAGGTCAGGGGCGTCCGTGTAACCAGGTCAGGGGCGACCGTGTAAGCAGTTCCGGGGCGTCCGTGTAAGCAGTTCCGGGGCGACCGTGTAAGCAGGTCCGGGCGTCCGAGTAAGCAGGACCGGGGCGTTCGTGTAAGCAGGTCCGGGCGTCAGTGTAAGCAGGTCCGGGCGTCAGTGTAAGCAGGTCCGGGCGACCGTGTAAGCAGGTCCGGGTGTTCGTGTAAGCAGGTCCGTGGTGACCGTGTAAGCAGGTCCGTGGTGACCGTGTAAGCAGGTCCGTGGTGACCGTGTAAGCAGGTCCGTGGTGACCGTGTAAGCAGGTCCGTGGTGACCGTGTAAGCAGGTCCGTGGTGACCGTGTAAGCAGGTCAGGGGCGTCCGTGTAACCAGGTCAGGGGCGACCGTGTAAGCAGGTCCGTGGCGTGTGTGAGTAATCTCTGGCTAGCAGCAGGAAACGATAGCGCTGGGCCTGCAGAGGAGGGGAAGGCGGCCCACCACCAGCAACGCCACGGTGCCCTTGTTCCTTTAATTACCTCACTCTGCTCCATGGCTTCGCTGCATAACAATTATCTGGTGTATCCGGTTGAAGGGAGCGACGCTCTCAGACCCCCTCTCAGACCCCCTCTCAGACCCCCTCTCAGACCCCCTCTCAGACCCCCTCTCAGACCCCCGCTCCTCGTAGTGTATGGTAACAGAGAAGCGCTCGTGTGAGCGACATCACATGATCTGCAGAGACGCCAATAAATTTGATTCTAGACAATAAAATGTAACTTTTTCTTATTTACTTGCTTGGTCTTCTTCTTCGTCCTGAGTTTCCTGAAGCATGTAAACCTTTTCCTTCCTGGATGCATCTCAGGAGCTACAGTCCAGTTAGTACCATCTGGTTTTAATCCTGTTTTGTCTGGTTTTTTTGTGTAAATATAAAATTTGAAGTTGTGTTGGGATGGTCTTCCTGCCACATGACCAAGCTTTATCTGTCAGACAGATGTCCTCACATTTGTCTCCAGAAGACTCTGGTTTACAGAGGACTGCATGGCCCACTCAGGTGTCCAGGTCCACACCATCATCCCTCCACCAGCGTTCATGACGGTGGACCTGAGGTCTTTGTGGGTTTTGTCTAAGCATGGTTCTGGACATTCAGACCGCTTTGGTCCAGAGGACATTGTTCTAGAGGTCTGCTGGCTTGTTCAGGTGCAGTTTTGTGAACCTCAGTTGTGCTTCCATGTTCTTTTTCTCAGGGATGCCTGTAGATGTAGTTCTTAGGCTTTTTTTTGTGTTTGTTGGTCAGACAAGTACAATCTTTCTGACTGTAGAATGTTGAACTTCAGATTGTTTAGAATTCATTTTGTAATTCTTTCTGGGCTTGCTCAAGACCATTGCTGATGTCCTTTCCTCTTGGAATTGTGTTAAACACTCATCTAAAAGCTCCAGACCAGCAGACATCTGTTTTCATGGAGGTCTTGTCACCTGCTGATGATCAGTTTGTCAAGGACTGACGACTAGTGGCACCTGACTGCATCTCTAGAATCCTAACGAAGCAGTGGGGGGGTACTTAGGGTTGCCCACGTGATTCAGAAAAGGTGCCATCATTATAAACGTGTTTGAAGGGCACAATGAAGATATAAGTTGGTGCAAGAATTTACAAATGGTGCTGGTAGTTGACAACTCTCACGATCGATTATGCAGCAAATGTTGGATTGTTCAGTGTGATCTCATCGTTTGTGTACACTCCACACACCCACACACATGCACACGCACACATGGGGGCTGGGCCTTTGGCAGTCTATTGGAGTCTAATTCAAGCAGATGTCTGTTTAATTGATTGAAACAAATTACCTCAACATTGATCCCTGTCCCGGTGTGAGGGTCTGATCGGCTTTTTGGAGGCACACCGGATCTGTGTGTGTGTTTGTGTGCGTTTAGGACAAGCTCTTTGGTTTTGACCCACTCCCACGCAGTGTATGACTTAATCGCTAAATGATAGAACGTAATTTGCTTCCTGATTATACTTGTGTTTTCTTGATCAATGGCTAGATGATTAATTTTCATTCTGTCATCCAAACGATGGCCCAATTAACTGATTGGCTTGTTATTGTGAATGATTGTTTGTTTGTTTTTTGGATAGGGGGGTTAAATCATTTATTAGCCAGGCTGTTTTATTTATGTGACCTCACTTGTTTTTCTGCAGGATCGAAGCCAGACTATGTAACCATACGGCCTCTGACCACATGGGGGCGGCATATGATGTGATGCTTACAAATGTTATCTTGCACTCAATCTGATCAAGTCAAAAGTGACTTCATTTCAGATGTCCCTACTGAAACCACATCTGAAACGAGTGCTGCTTGCGGAGACGAAGATGGGCAGAGCCTCGTCGGGAGCTGCAGGCGTAGGCGGGCTAGGCTGGTCAGCTGCTGGGTCGCTAGACGGGAACTTTGTTTGTCCACCTGTCCGTCCCAAACGTTGCTTCTGTCACCAGCCAACATATTTCTGGGCATCATTGGCTTTTATCTGGTTGTTGAGCACCACATCCACCAGGGGCAGTAGCGAGTCAAAAACCAGAACAGACGTCTGAACAAACGCATATAAACCGTTTTCTCTTATTTTTATGATTCCCATCTTGTGATGAATTTTATTTTCAATAGTAGGGTGTTGTCTTCTGTGTTGTTTTTTTTGTGCGTTTAGAAAAATGATTGACACCCTACTGCCGCAGTGACTTCGTATGTCTGTGTCGTCCATATTTGGGAGCAGCTAGGCAACGTCCAGAAAGGAAGTCGGTGCAGGATTCGGACAAAGATGTGTTGCTAACTACTGTAGTTTGAGAAATGCTGCAGCTCTCAGTCATGATGGTCTTAAACAGTCTTCAGTGTGATATGATGTGAATAATCTCAGTCCTTCATAATGCCGGTCCTGTGACGGCGGGGTACTTGAACTGTTTCCTGGCGTAAACTGGTCTCAACTCCGAGCCGATACGCACACCCCAACGAAAATCACTGATGCAGCTGGACAAACAAATCGACAGGCTGCGTCTCGCAGTGCAAATGTGTGATACACGTGTAATGAGTATATATTAGAAAGAAGAACGTAAGCAGCCAGATAAATCAATACTGGAGCTCTCGCTGCCGCAGTTCAAGCAAAATATTTACGTTCCTCTGCTTTCCAACCAGCAGAGTGTTTGTGCGCGTACTTTAGTTACACCAGTCCACGATACATGCATATCTGTTGTTGGAGGAATGTATGTATGTGTGTATATATATATATATATATATATATATCTATATATATATATATATATATATATATATCCCTTGTATCGGGGTGAGACGCCACATACACCACCCCTCTGCATCTGCTTCAACTTCCATTACTCTTTACCACTATTATATTCTGCAGATTGCTGCAGACGCACACTTACTATAAACATGATTAAAAGGAGAAAAAATCCAGGCAATAAACTCTGACACTTAATATAAAAGGGCTGACTTTACAATCTGTCTTCTCCGGTGCTCGTACAGCACAGGTGAACGGCACAAGCATGTACTTTAACAACATCGCTTCAGAAACTGAACCGGCCCAGCTGCCGGGCCGTTAAAAAGCTCAAAGCTGCGTTTGGAGCAGTTTCTTCCTCCTTCACAATCAAAAAACACAGATGAGGAGACCTAACCGCCATTCTTTAAGACTTTGAAAACAGCGACTTACTTCTGGCAGGTCAGTGAGATGGTTACTGCCAGGTAACGGCCGGCTGATGGTTGCCGCCGGGTTATGACCGCCGGGTTATGACCGCCGGGTAACGACCGCTGGGTAACGCCCGCCGGGTAAAGACCGCCGGGTAACGACCGCCTGGTAACGACCGCCGGGTAACGACCGCCAGGTAACGACCGCCGGGTAACGACCGCCGGGTAACGACCGCCGGGTAACGACTGCCGGGTAACGACTGCCGGGTAACGGCCGCCGGGTAACGACTGCCGGGTAACATCCGTCGGGTAACGAACAGCTGATGGAAGCGCGTAGAAACGCGTAGAAACGCGTAGAAGCGCGTAGAAGCGCAGCCGTCATTCAGCCCGTATGCCTGCATACTCAACATGCTTCTTTCTGTTCATGTTGATAAATTTAGCAAGAATCATGTCCTCCTCGATGACTCATTGTGCCGCTCAATATTTACGATTTCTAAGTCATAGACGAGTCCACAAGTCCAGCCGGTTCTCACATGTACAGTCATGCAGACACCCGTCAGTCAGTGAACCAGGAACTCCCATGTATACGGACGGTTGGCTGAAGCTGGGTCATGTGACCGGGAATGATCCTAAACACAGCAGCAAACCTGCATCAGAATGATGAAACATAAAAGAACCAAGGTTTTGGAATGACCCGGACCTGTGGTGGGGCCATCAGAGACCTGTGTAGAAGTCAGAGTCCAAAAACCTTGATTACCTGCAGCAACGTTGGACAGAAGAATGGACCAGAACTCCTCCACAACCACGAGAGACAGTGTTGAAGTCGGACGGGAAACGTCATGTGTTGCTGCTAAATCTGGATCTGCGGGCTTCTGAATCACGGAGATGCACAGTTTTGTCCATGTGGGTTTTAAATTCTGTGTGGAAGTGTAGGGTGGTTCCAGTCTACGTTCCACATGAATGATCTGTAACGGGGTAATCCCTCTCCGGCCTGCGGATTAGCGGCTCCGCCGTTGCCCTAGCGTGGACTCCCACGTGTGCACCAGTCAACCGGGCTTCTCCAGCCGAGGGGGGATGCAGGGGACCCCCAAAAAGCAGCTGGAGGCCTCCGGGCGTGTGGATGGATGGTTGCTGGTAGTTGTGGTCCCGCTGCGTTACAGTGGGCCGCCCTTCCTCCTGCGGTCCGGCTGGGGCTGTCTCAGCACGGTGCCGCAGTCAGCATTGTTGCATATTTAATGTCCCGATGAGAGCTTCCACCTGCTGACACAGGCAAAGTGACAGAACAATACCCACCCCCACTCCCACAGTGGACCTGAGCACCATCATCAATCCACCCCCCACCTCCATCCTCCCTCCCCGCTCTGCCTCTTTCGCCTCGCCTCATCTCACTCGCTCAGTCGCCACAACTCCCACCGCTCGGATCCGAGCTCCGGGCCACCTCCCCCTCCATCCAGGACACACACCCAAACCGCTGCGTTCTTCTATCTTTGAATTCCCCCGCAGAACAGCGACCTTTCCCTCCGGTTCTTACAAATCCCTGCAATAAATCCTTACACCACAACATGCACTACAGTCACTCACAGACACACTTTGCTGTTCTTTTTTTTCTTTTACTTAAATAAAGGTGGGTGGAAGCTTTCTGAATCCGTTTTCCACTTTTGAAACGGACGCGTCTCGACGGCCTCTTCATCTTCACCTGCTCAGATTAGAACCGTCCTTCATTTGTTTTTCTAATTTTTTTTATTCAAGTCCTTGTAAAATATGATTGACAAGAGGTCAGTCTTGACACATCACCCCTGAGGTTCTGTGCACGATCAGGACCAAAATTCTGCAACAAAGGTGGCCCAAATAGCACCTAAACAGGGGCAGGTAAACCCTAACTAGGTCACATACAGTATTTATACACAAAGTAGGCCAATATACGTATGCTAAAGCCTGTCATGACTGTAAAACCTGCTCCCAAACCACACCCAGATTAGTCAATGTTTCACCGCTGAAATACACGTACTTAATCAGAGCCGACCAATTATCGCACAGTGGGGGAAACGGTGCTACAAATGTTGTGATGCTTCAGCAGGATGAAGCTTGTGTCACTGGGGCTTTGACCTGTCACACGTCTTTCTTTTACATTCAGACTGCCGTTTTCCCCTTTTTAAAACTTTTTCATAAATGCCTGAAGAGCTTTCCACGAACAGACGCTGCCAAGCCCTGAGATTATGAGCCGCGGTCGCTTTAAGCTCACATTTATAAACGTGCAAAATATGCAATTAATAATTCAAAAAAGCATGACCTCATAAACTATGAGAAAACTCCAACTTGTCGATTTTTAGCAAAAACATAGAATAAAAATGTTATAAACTTGTAAATTTACTGGGAAAATAACTTAGAAATTGTGGCTTTATCATTGTTTCATACACATACAGATCATATGTGAAGCAACATCTCAGTTCTTCGTAGTAAAGTACATCACATTTGATTGTTTTCTGTAAATATTGTAAATGGAGGCTGACCTTGTAGCTTGGGGCCCCTGTGCCCAGGAGGGCTCTCACAAACGGCCCTGATGAAACAGAAGCCAGACGTCTGAGCATCAGTGAAACTCCATACAGACTCATTTACAGCATCTCTGACCTGTCCAACCAGGTGGAGGAAGCTCCAGACAGGATGACCACATTCCGGCGTCTGAGCGTGGAGGCCTTCAGCCAGTCTCTGCTTCTTCCTCTCCCTGACCATCCTCTCAGACTCGTGTCCATTAGGAAGCATTTAATCACTGCACCACTTACTGGAAACTGCTGTCCATCTGTGTTGTCTGTCATTCCCTGACATCCATCTAACATCTGTCAGAAAAGGTCTTCTTTAAACCGCCACTGTCAAAGTGGAGGAAAAAGGTTTCCACAAATGGACACTTAAGAACAGCACAAACGTCGGTACATCTCTGCAGGACCGAGCACGCTGGACTCAACTGGGCCACACTGGTCTGGGAAAAGTGCACATACATGCTGCACACGTGCAAGAAGCATGCAAAATCTGAAGCTACTGTGGAAAAACAAACAAAAACACCCGTCTTCGTTGCACGCTCTTTAGGTTTGCGGCGCTGTACGTTCTCCTGACCTGGGATACATACTTCTTTACATTCCATAGTTGCTCTTGTTCATATGGGCATATAAAGAAGTATGTCCCCCAAGCAGGCCACTGTCCTTGGTGGCGCATCAGGCCCTCCTCCTCCCCAGCTTACCCTCAGTAGACCCAGTGAGGAGGAAAAAATGTTGAATCAGGATCCACTCAGACCGTTCAATGCACACAACTCCACTGATCCAGCCCAGCGCCCGATAAGACATCCGCTTACGGGAATACCGTCGATTATTGTGACTAATTTATACTCTGTTCCATCAAAATACCAAAAATAGAAGGTTTCTTCCTCTGTATACATAAAAATGTCCAATTGCTGCGTATAGGGACATTCACGTCATAAAATATTCTTGCTCTCAGCTTTGATAGACTGTAGACTATGAAGGTCAAACACAAATCTACCGTACACAATCTCGACATATGTTTCCCTCTGTAACCAAGTTTATCGCCTGTTGCATCTGAGCACTAGGAGCAATAAATATAAATATACTTGGTTGGTCTAAGTTTACTTTTACACTGCACTATGTCGAACAAAGCGACTCTCCTGAATCTTCGCCTGTGGTGGCGCTGCATAAACAGTTTACTGAAGGAGATGACGAGACAACCAACGAAGAAGAAAGCTCTCGTCTGCTGGTTGATGCGGCGCTGCTTCCTCGGTAGTTCTTCAGAAACGATATTTTCATCTGACCGTACTTTCATCAGAGCTCTTTCCCCGTCTCCACTCCACGTCTGACCGCCACACATTTCCTCCAGCTGTCCTGCGGCACACGTATAGTCCACTACTCGCATCTGGTCCGCCTGAAGTGGACCGAGACCTACGTCTTCAGGCGGACCCGAGTTCGATTCTTTGATCTTCATCAGAATTTGATTGTACATTCACACCTCCCCCAATAAACCAGACTTCCTGAGGAAACAAACTGTGGTCCGGTTAAAGTGGACCACACAGGGCTGGTGTGAACGCACCCCAACAAATGTAAGCTAATGTTGTCGGTTAGCATGAGCTAAGCTAAACGCCCAGACGGTAGCTGGCGGCAGCTGAGGCCTGTTGGACCTGTTGGTCCTGTTGGTCCTGTTGGTCCTGTTGGTCCTGTTGGACCTGTTGGACCTGTTGGACCTGTTGGTCCTGTTGGTCCTGTTGGTCCTGTTGGACCTGTTGGTCCTGTTGGACCTGTTGGACCTGTTGGTCCTGTTGGTCCTGTTGGTCCTGTTGGACCTGTTGGGCCTGTTGGTCCTGTTGGACCTGTTGGTCCTGTTGGTCCTGTTGGTCCTGTTGGACCTGTTGGACCTGTTGGTCCTGTTGGTCCTGTTGGACCTGTTGGTCCTGTTGGACCTGTTGGACCTGTTGGTCCTGTTGGTCCTGTTGGTCCTGTTGGACCTGTTGGACCTGTTGGTCCTGTTGGACCTGTTGGACCTGTTGGTCCTGTTGGTCCTGTTGGACCTGTTGGACCTGTTGGACCTGTTGGTCCTGTTGGTCCTGTTGGACCTGTTGGGCCTGTTGGTCCTGTTGGACCTGTTGGTCCTGTTGGACCTGTTTGACCTGTTGGTCCTGTTGGTCCTGTTGGTCCTGTTGGTCCTGTTGGACCTGTTTGTCCTGTTGGACCTGTTGGTCCTGTTGGTCCTGTTGGACCTGTTGGGCCTGTCGGACCTGTTGGACCTGTTGGTCCTGTTGGACCTGTTGGACCTGTTGGACCTGTTGGACCTGTTTGGCCTGTTGGACCTGTTGGTCCTGTTGGACCTGTTGGTCCTGTTGGTCCTGTTGGTCCTGTTGGACCTGTTGGACCTGTTGGACCTGTTGGTCCTGTTGGTCCTGTTGGACCTGTTTGACCTGTTGGTCCTGTTGGTCCTGTTGGTCCTGTTGGACCTGTTTGTCCTGTTGGACCTGTTGGTCCTGTTGGACCTGTTGGGCCTGTCGGACCTGTTGGACCTGTTGGTCCTGTTGGACCTGTTGGACCTGTTGGACCTGTTGGGCCTGTTGGACCTGTTGGTCCTGTTGGACCTGTCGGACCTGTTGGACCTGTCGGGCCTGTTGGACCTGTCGGACCTGTTGGACCTGTTTGGCCTGTCGGACCTGTTGGACCTGTCGGGCCTGTTGGACCTGTTGGACCTGTTGGACCTGTTTGACCTTTTGGGCCTGTTGGACCTGTTTGGCCTGTTGGTCCTGTTGGGCCTGTTGGACCTGTTTGACCTGTTTGACCTGTTGGACCTGTTGATCCTGTTTGGCCTGTTGGACCTTTTGGACCTGTTGGACCTGTTTGGCCTGTTGGTCCTGTTGGACCTGTTGGTCCTGTCGGACCTGTTGGACCTGTTTGGCCTGTTGGACCTGTTGGTCCTGTTGGACCTGTCGGACCTGTTGGACCTGTCGGGCCTGTTGGACCTGTTGGGCCTCCCACGCACATCCTTCTTCCCATTTTTGGATTAACTGGGGCCAAAGCAAAGCTTCAAAAGTGGCTGGTATCTTGCGGCGTGATGTCCACCGTAGCGCTGTGAGCTACCCGTCATCCCCAGGAATAAAATCCTGTGAGTTGTGTGAAAACCGCAGAAGAACGTCCTCGCCCACACAGAGAAGTGGGATGCAGGTTCCGGAGTATTCGGTCTAGTGAACTCGTGCGATTGGCCGCCGTACTCTCTGCGTTGCTTGTCTTTTGAAAACGAAGGGCAGCTACAGAGGAGCCTTATGTTCACTCACGTTGCTTCAGGCACATCGACAAAATGGTCCATGACTTTTTCGTGCACCTCAATGACACAAACATTAAAATAATTTGTTTATTTTAGCATCAATCCCATAGAAACGAAAATTAAAGATCAAAGCCTCAGATGATGTGATTTGATTTGGCCGCTCCTGTTAGAACCACACCAGATTTGAAATGAGAACATCTCATTTTGTGGTCTGACTAGTTTGCTCCAAACGTGTTACCGGCGTTCACACCGGATGAAACTAACCGCCTGAGCAGGAAAGTGAATCAAGTTTGCTCTAAGCAGGCTAAGGCTTGAAATGTGAACGTACTGAACAAGTCACGGTAGGTATGTCCAGAAATGACATCTGCGGTCCCTCATGCTGCCTGTGTCCACTCAGCTTTGATGTCCTGCAGAAGATGATGCTCAGACACAAACCCGAACTCGCGGTACGCCATTCACCTTGAGTATCATGCTCAGAGGTTCAGCTCCTCGAGGGCGGGCGAAGATGAAGGGAAATGAGGGTGATGCTGCACTTACCTACAGGCAGATGTTAGCACGAACCGGCCTCCCCCACCAGGTCCCTGTCCTCCTCCCAGCCACCCCCCTCCCTCTTCTCTCAGTCCTGTCGATGCACCAAATAGAAGAAGAAGCAATAAAGCAAGAGTAGAGAAGAAAAAAGAAGTGCTTCGTCCTGTCTTCTCAGTCCCACAGTGCTGCCTCTGCAGTCTCCGTGAAAGTGTGTGTGCTACCACACACACTTTCTCTCTCATCCCTCATCCCTCTTTTATCACTCCCCCTCTTCCTCTCAGTGAAAACTTTTAGTCCGGTACTCTGCCTCCCATCCCACCGGTCCTCTTTTTCCTCCTCGCTCCCTCATCCATCTCCCTCATACTCACATTTACTGTCCTGCTCAGTCTATAGGCTGCCATGCGATGCAGTCGGCCCCTCCTCCTCCCCCATGTAGCATGTGCTCTCATTGTCTCTCTCCAGCTCGCACACTTTCCTCCGGTCAAACTAAAGCAGCGTTACAGAGCGAGGTGATGGGGATGAGCTCCGAGCTGCATACGTGTTTTCTGGTCCAGCGTGCAACCAGGATGGGAAATGATTGCATCTAGTGGAAGGGTCAGTTTGTTTAATGTACCAGCCACAGTGGTGGGAACATGAAACGAATAAAAGAACAGCTTGTGACCTTCCATAACGGAGAGCATCTCGAATCCGTTCATTTCAAGCGTACGTTCTATGTGAGCCACAGTAGGATACCACAGAAACACAAACGGCCTCCGACTTCAGTTATGCCACAAACTAAAAGAAGAAACATCAGGAGCTCTTCTTCAGGATGTTTCAGTTCTGATCCCAGCATCAGAAACACTCGTCGCTTCGTTGAAGTTTAGGGTTCTGCAACTTATTATGTTTATGCAGCATTCGATACTATAGAATATACACAATCAAAATTCATTTTTGTTGCTCTAAAAGCTGACGCGGACTGTTACAAAGAACTGCCTGGCAACTTCAGCAGGTGCAGAGGAGGTGGAGCATGACTTGCTGGACTGTTGCTGTTTTACGCTTTCTGATAACGGGTCATCAAAAAAATGACCACGGCTTACATAACGGGAGTTTAGAGGTAGATAAACTGACGCCAACGTGGAAGTGCCACAACCCGCCGCTCCTCTGCCGACCTCCAGGGTCCGGATCCGGACCCGCCGCTCCTCTGCCAACCTCCGGGGTCCGGATCCGGACCCGCCGCTCCTCTGCCAACCTCCGGGGTCCGGATCCGGACCCGCCGCTCCTCTGCCGACCTCCGGGGTCCGGATCCGGACCCGCCGCTCCTCTGCCAACCTCCGGGGTCCGGATCCGGACCCGCCGCTCCTCTGCCGACCACTGGGTGGTCACGAAGAATGATAGGAGAATGAAGACATCGATGGAGAAGACAGACTGTTCACAAGCCCACAAAAGCAGGAAAACCGACTGTGTTTTGAGATCACGAAGTAAAGTCTGAAAAAAGAAACTGAGTGGCGGGGGATTGTTAAACCCAGCTGCCTCTGTGGGAGGGGGACATAAAAGTTCACTTCCAACCCTGGCGTGTACGCCCACTGTGTGCACGCGTGTGCGTAGACTTCGATTCTCCTTGTTGCTTGAGTGAATCCCATTCACCTGAGACCCCTCCTCCCTGTCCCCTCCTGCCCCCTCCCATTAGCCTCAGCCCCCGATCACACGCCCACACTCCCCCTCCCTCCCTCCTCCCTGCCCTCCATGAAATCAATACCAATTTATAGGCAAATGCACAAAGGCTGAGTTGCGCTTCTAATGAATTGAACCGTTGCTAACGTCAGGCTTCTAATGAAAATGGGAACAAAAATCCCGCGGCAGGAGCGGCAGAAATCCTGCCTCTTCAGATACCCCACCACCACGGGGGCGACGTTGTCCCGAATCTACAGGATCTGACAGGTCAGGTCCTTCTCAGTGTGTCTGGAGAAAATGTTTCTGCTAATTGACAAATCCATCCATCCATCATCCATCCATCATCCATCCATCATCCATCCATCCATCCATCCATCATCCATCCATCATCCATCCATCCATCCATCCATCATCCATCCATCATCCATCCATCCATCCATCCATCCATCATCCATCCATCCATCCATCATCCATCCATCCATCCATCCATCATCCATCCATCCATCCATCCATCCATCCATCCATCCATCCATCCATCCATCATCCATCCATCCATCCATCCATCCATCCATCCATCCATCCATCCATCCATCATCCATCCATCCATCCTTCCATCCATTATCTATTCCCGCTTACTCCGTCTCCGGGTCACGGGGGTCTGTCGGAGCCGATCCCGATGCATAGTAGGCGAAAGGCGGGGTCCACCTGGACAGGTCGCCAGTTAATTGACAAATGCATTTTTTTAATGATTATTTTGAGTCTAGGCTGAGCTTTTTCTATCAAATGCACAATCAGACTCCCATGAAGGCCACATTGTCGCTATGAGGACAGGAGCTGAAAACCACTGGTTTCCCAGCTGGCAGATGACAGCGCCACCGTGTGGGCCACGCCCGGTTGTAAGGGAACATTTAGCCCAAATAGAAAATAATGTGGCCCACATTTGGCTTTGACCGACGCCGTTAAGTGAAGGCGAGTGTGTCGCCCACATATCCACCAGATGTGGCCCAGTTCTGTATCTTTGTTTGGGACCTTTGGGCCACGCCTGGCCGTCTCGACACCTGCTGTATCTAATGTCCAAACTAGCCTAAGAAATTCAGCCCAGCTCAGGAACGCGGGGACACGCCCACAGACCTCTTCCCAATGCCATAACTGAGCCTCGCTGCCAAAAGTATCCCAAATGTGTCAACTATCTCAGTTGATTTTCCTAACAGATATAAAGATATTATGAAAACATATGTGTCTGTAAACATGTATGTGAAGTGTTTCTGCTGAAATGCTGCGTTTTCCTTTTAAAAAATGTGTTTTAATTTCATTTCCTTCAGTTTCAGTTTCTGAGTGACAACAGTCACCAACCAAATAATCATTTTATGGTCATAGAAAACCAGTATGTGTCAACTTCTAGATAACAAACACTCAAAATAAAACCAGAAAATGCTGAAAACCCAGTTTGTACTGCGACTCTTTGAGGAGACTGTCCATTACAGATGTCTGAAATGATATTGATTAGGCTTCTGATCTATTTAGGTTGAAGAGAACCAAGTTCCTGGAGTTTGTGTTGGCATCTTAAAGAAAATGGAAAATAATTAGTTATTTTATTGGTTTTGTATTAATTAGACTTTTGTTTGTTGCGGCTGATGGAAATGCGAAACCGGTGTAGTGCAGTTCCTCTTCCTGGAAGAACCTCACGCTGCTTCACCAGAGGGGGTCTTCCGTCTTTGGCCCATTAAACTCACCTTGAATGACAATTAGAGCTAATCAGATCTCCATCAAACCTTCATTCACTGCTGACGCAGCACATCATCGTCTCCTCGCAGCCTTCTGTTTACTTACAGGTGACGGACAAACCGTACATTGTACATATGAGTAAGGAGTGTAAAACATGTTTTGAGCAGCGAGATGCCGATATTTTCCACTCAGCTTCTCTATACAGCTGCTGTAAATTGCTCTCCATACTATCTAACATAGCTCCTGTGTTTTATCCTGGATCTTCTGATCTTCTGTATCTCCTTGGTGTGTCTCCATGGGGGGATGCACACATCAGCCCGGTCCGCCCAGTAATTAAACTAAAAGTCTCCTCTATAAATCACACTGGTCCTCTCTTCTTCTCCGGTCTCAACCCTCGCCTGCTCCCTCTCCCAGCGATGGAAGGTGTTAACCCTGCTGTGTAGTCCAGACCATTGCAATATTCCAGGAAACAACTACAGATACCAGGATAACGGCAAGGTACAAATGTGACATCACAGGCCTTTTTCATCCCAGTGAACTATCTCAGCTAAGATAACGCCTCGTGAAACAAAGTTTCACACGCGGCTGCTGATGGTCCGTCAGACCGAAAGATTCCCTGCAGACAGCTGAGCGCTGATAACGGCCACAGCCGTGCTGGCGGGGGGATACCCGACACTTCGCTGCCGCCAGCAGCTTGTCAGGGCGGCGGATGCTTGACGGACAGCTGACCACCGCTGATCTCCTCGGTATCTGCTAACAGGGTAAAATGATCCTGCAGAGGAGGTGGAGGAGGGGAAGGACGGGGTTCAGCATGGATGGATGGGAGCATATGCAGCAGGACACTTTTAGAGCCTCTCTTCTACTTTAAACCTCCCTCTCCCTGGAGAGTGATGTGTGTGTGTCTATAGATAGAGCGAAGGCCTCGTTTGGAGGACGTTAACACACATTCACACGTACAAAAAACACCTGTCCTGCAGGTGAATACCGGGGAAGTACCAATATGACATTAAGATCAGCGATGGAGATATTCAGGGAAAAGGTTTCTTCTTTATTATCACATTTAAGTCCTGAGGTGTGAACAAACACATAAACTTGCTAATTACGGCACTCACTATTGGCCGACTGGTTTCAAATATCGACGTTGTGGATGCACGATTATCTATCAGGCCGGTAGATGCAGATAGATAATCGTGCATCCCCATTTTTGTCCCCACATCCCATCACTACACAGTTCATGAATATCATTCACATTTGTAAATACTGGCTCCTGAAAGCTGATCAGTTTGTTAGTATTTACCGTACTGACTACAGTTGACCTAAATGTTTACTAAATTTTGGATTCCTTTCTTAATCATTTCATGACATATTGACCTGCCTGAGTTGTGGTGTGACTTGTAAGAAGTTTCAGTCTCAGCTTTGTTGAGTTTGCATTATTACATCACCGATTACTGACCAGCGATCAACGATGGGCCACTACCACACAGTTGAGTGGAGCAGTCTTTGGAACCAGATCGTCCTACCAAAGTTCTCACCTGGAGAACCAACTTCCGAGGTAGATGGCAGTAGATGACACAGCATAATTTTCCAGGCCGTTTTCTGAAACTTTCTTGGAGGTCAGCAAAAAATGTAAGACGATAGTGAAGAAAGAGGAGGTTTACGTCAGAGGCCGTCGTTGCGTTTTCAGGTACATATAAGTCGCATCTGATTCACATCAGATTCATTTTATAAAAAGGAGGACTGAAGTTTAGCAGATAATATCCAAATCTGCATCCTTTTCTACTGTTGGTATCCAGTCTGTACGAGATTAGAAGAAAAACTTTAGAACTGGGACACCTGAACGGTGTTGAGAAACGAGTCTATTGGAAATGCCAACGAGTTTCCAGTAACTTTTGGGAAAAGGAGAAGAATGTCTTGAGTTCCAGTAGGAAACACTAGAAGTCCAGTTAATGTAACCAGGTGGTTCAGCGTCAAACATGTATGCTCAATCCCTTTGATTTAATATTACTGATCATGACCAATCTGGTTGCAGTTGCTGCGTCTGGACAGCAAGGGGCGTAGTTTGATTGGTTGGTTTTAGAAAGTTCAACGAACACTGATGAAGAACAGGACGTAAAAGACGCTTCGTAGGAAAATGGTCGCACATGCAGAAAGCAAATGTTGCCCTCCGCGAGCTACTTAAAAGTCGCACATGTTGCTCAGAGCTTCCTGATATGTTTAATGAAAACTGGAGTTTGTGTTATAACCGTGCGAAGGTAAAACGTGGTGGAAACGCTGGCTGCGTTGTCGGAGCACATTTCCTGTATGTTGGGGAGGAAAGTGTTAACTTGTACTTTGTACTTTTGCTGGTTTAAAGTGTTTTTATCTTTTCTTTGGATGGAAATGTTGTTTTCTTTAGAAAGTGAGGATCTAAGATCTAAGATGAGGTTGTGGGGGGTGATTGACTGGGATTTTTTTTAACGTATCAGCTGTGGTTCACCCGTAGTTCCCGTTTTTTCCTTATTCGTGCGTTTTATCCGTGCTTTATCGCTATACTGTGCGGTTCATCCTCCTGTGCTGTGTTTTATGCGTGTTTTTATCTACATACTTTTTCATATATGCTGTGTTAAAATCCTTCTATGTATTATGCACATCTGTGGCTTTTATCTGTGTATCTTATGTTATATCCGTATATGCTGTTTTATCCATACATACTGTGGATTATTTGTATTTTTTTTATATTAAATAATTCTAGGAAGAGGGTACAAACAAATAAAAGTACTTATCCCTGCTTCAATCGATTTTAAGGTTGGAAAGAAAACTGTCCCAAAGTATTGTCCAAAAATGTGTCAGTGGTGGTAGAAAACCGTATCGATCGACTTTTGCAGCACCGGTTCGGCAGAAAGCAGCTCTGCACCACAGATCTGTTGCTGTGTGATTTAGAAAAGAAAAAATATCTTTCAGAACTAGTAAAATACGGCTGGATCACAAAATATGACCAAAAATGCACAACTGCTGCAGTGGCGATGGAGAAAGTGATGTTGGGAATTCCTCCACACAATAAAACTGAATCTGATTTCAGCTGATAACTCTGTAAATTCACATTTCACAATGAGGCGTTTCCTGTGACTGTCACTGATTTCTGCTGAAACAGGGAAAAAAAGACGGTTGTGTCGCACTACGAGGAGACCACTGACCTTTTAAACTCTGCAAATGTGCACAGATGCTTTATTTATCACTTTTGCTGCAGTTGCAACCCTTTCTCTTCAGTTTCCATCAAGAAGTGAAAAGACACATTTAAAAAAATATTATTTTCCAGCTCATTAACTCAAAAAATACCTATTTTTAATGCAAACCAGCAGCAAAGACAGAAACGGACGTGAATGGAGGTGATGAGGACGGAACGTGCTGAAGGACTTACATATTAATGCTTGCTTTACAAACAGAGACACTTTGGTGCACCTACCGTGGAAAAGGTGATCCGGTGCAGGTCGGCGGTCCATGTGGAGCGAGGGATTTGCTGCAGGCGGAGACTCTCCTCCCTGAGAGCTGAATCAGCAATGGAGAGTTTAAGGATGCAAAGAGGAGGAGGAGGAGTGGGAAGAGAGAGAGAAAAAGAAGAAGAAAAGGTCTTTCTCTTGCTGGGGGGAAAAAATTACCCAGGACCTCCATGCAGAACAGAAATAGTGGCCGTTGCAAAAAATTGAGAGGAAAAGAGGAGGTTTGTGTGAGGAGTGGATGCTGGAGTGCTGAGCGGGTGGTGAAATGCCGTCCCATCGCAGCACGCCAGGCCATGTAAAGTTAGGAGGACAGCTGATCGGACCGCCGGAGAAGGAGATGGAGCGAGGGAGCGAGTGCTGACAGCGCTGAAGGACAAATCGGGAAGAGGGACAGAGGGAGGGGTTAAGAGTGGGAAAGAGAGTGAAGAGAGATAGCAGAGGGGGAGGTGAAGAAAGGAGGAATAATGGAATGTGTCAGATTTAACAGGGAAGAGGGAGGGAATAAGATGGGACGAGGGAAAGGAAGGATGAATGATGGAAGGGAGGTAAAAAAGAGACGTCCAAATTTGAGTTTGGAGCGTAAAAATGAAGAATGGCAAGCTTTCAAAAGTAGGGAGTGGTACCGAGTAACTCGCGGTTCCAGTGCGTAACGGCGTCAGTGCTGGAGACCAGCCACGTATTTTCAGCGTTTAACTGAAAAACTGCCGTCATGATGACGCAGCACGACCGGCCTCTGACGTACCTGCACGTCAGTTACACATCCGTCTCAAAGTTCACCCGACTGCCGTTAGAGGCGAGGTGAGCCAGGAAAAGTCACGCGTACGGGTGGAAATCCCAAAACCATCATAAGACACTAAAGCTTAGTCTGTGCCCCAGGCGGCCAGGCGCTACCCCGTTACCTGTCGCTACCACGTCGGCGTGTGCGCGGTTGCCGGGCAACACATCCAGCAGGGAGCAGTGACGAGTCAGCTGCTGATAACACACCTGGGGACTGAGGCCGACAGCGGCGAACAAAAGTCGCTGCATAAACGGGGAGTCGTTTTCTCTCATTTTACTCCTGCGTTTCACTTTAGGATGCCACCGTTTTTCTTCTTCGTCATTTTGCTGTTTACTTTTACAACTGACTCAATGCTGCCCCCACGACTCCCAGTGGTATTGCTCCGTCTCCGCGTTCATAAGCACGAAGACAAGGCGCAGAACACGGACGAACGCAGCGCAACGCGGGTGTAAGGTTTTATCCGTCTTCGCTTCAGTCGTCAAACATGAACGCCACTTAAAGCTGCTTTAGCAAAGCCGCTACGTCTATGTCGATGCCTCCCAGGTCGAGCGCAGCTGCGTCGCGAATGGGCGTGGTCGCGTCGAGGACGGGCGTGGCCTCCTCGAGGACTGGCGTGGCCTCGTCGAGGATGGGCAAGGAAGCGTCGAGGATGGGCGCAGCCGTGTCGAGGACGGGCGTGGCCGCGTCGGGGATGGGCGTGGCCGCGTCGGGGATGGGCGTGGCCTCGTCGAGTGCGGGCATGACACTCATCAGAGACTCGGTATTGACACTACGCTACTTTTCATTTCTAATGTTAAAAATGTTTATTAACCTCGCAGGAAGCAGCAGGCAGCTTCAGCACTACACATCCTCCGTTTCTATGTCCATCTACAGAACAAATGACTGTACATCATTAAATTTACTTAAATAAATAAATAAAAACTAAACGTTGCCGAAGAAGGCAAGTTTATCTGTATAACACAGTTCAGCATTAAAGTAATTCAAAGTGCTTTACACAGACATTAAAACATCAAATAAATAAAAAGTGTGAAATTAAAAAACAAAAGAAAGACAGAAAAGAGAACAATAGATAAAACCAGTAGTTAGTATATGATGATATGAAGTTTTGTAACTCAAGTTTAAAAGTAAAACAGTTCAGATTTGTGTCTTTATTCAACTGCAGGTGAGAACAGGTGAGTCTCCAACCTGGATCTAAATAAACTGTTTCAGCTGATCTGAGGGTTTCTGGGAGTTTGTTCCAGACATGTGGAGCAGAGAAGCTGCAGGAGGCTTCTCCAGGTCTGGTTCTGACTCTGGGAACTGGTAAAAAACCAGATCCAGATGACCTGAGGGGTCTGAAGGTTCATACTGGGTCAGGAGCTCACTGCTGTATTTTGGTCCTGGACCATTCAGATCTTTCTAGACCAGCATCAGAACTTTAAAGTCTGTTCTGTGACGGACGGGCAGCCAGTGTAGGACGACTAAATTCATTTAATCACATTTAGTTAATATGTTTATTAGTGGTCATCACCAAAGAAAAATGATTTTCTCTCTTTTTTTAAACGTATTATGTTAGATTCTAGAAGCATAAAGTAAAAACTTTGCTTTTTTTAATCTGAGAATCATCATGTGATCCCATTAGCAATTGGTCCAAATTAGAGACGAGTGATCAAAGTATTGATAAGCATTAGTATCAGCTAGATACTACTAATCCCTATTTTAAAGTAAAGTCAGTATTTTCTTACCCTTCTCCATCTTTTCCGTCCTGCTCCCATATTCCACTTCAAAGACGTGCCGTCCAGCGGTCGGTGGAAACAATCCCTCAAAAATACCAAAAGGAACGACAACGAAAACGTTGACCTGAAACTGTGATTGTTGATGGTTTTTCTTTTTTTTTCTTTAGTTTGTTGAAAAGTCAAAAACATAAATGGTGCTCAGCGAGCCAGAGGTCAATCAGAGGAAACCCCGACTGTCCCGGCGCCTTTATGCCGAGGTAAGAACCGGAGAGGCACTCCCCCCTCTGGCGCGCCCCCAAAGCAGAGCTCCACGGCCTTATTTAGTGAAGCGGGGCAAAAAATAGACTCCGGAGAGCTGCTGGGGGTGACTGGTGGAAGGCGGGGGGGTGCTGGGAGCTGATGAAGAGGGTGGCGTCCAGGCGTTGGTGGGGGAGATGTGTCACCTTTGACAATGATTTGAGTTGGTGGCGTAGTGGGAGGTCTCGATAACAGAGACACTTCACTCCCACCACTCAGGGACAGGCACTGGAGAAGAAGAGCGGGGCACGCCCCCTGTGATGTCACCCTCAGGTTTTCTGAAGAGCACTTCTCAAGTCTCCTTTTCCTCGCACTGTGGAGCGCCATGTTGTAGACCTGGACGCTTACACGCCCCCTTTACGTCCGTCACAGTTAGCTGTTTTAGCTGACTTAACTAACCTACGTTACTCCGCCCATCGTCTCCACTCGCTTATTTCTGTTCAGGGTCACAGGAATCCGCTGAAGCCTGAAGGTCAGGTGACCTGTCCATCACAGGACCACATGTAGACACAAACTGCACACGTTTTAAATCTCTTTGGTATCAACTCAAGTTCAGGATCTTCAGCGTTTGTCTGTGGAGCTGAAAGCTGCAGACGTCTGATTTCTGGTCCCTGTGGAACGATACTCAGCCACTATTGGGTCGTCTGCGTGTGAGGGGCGGGGCTTACTGATGAATTACTGTCAATTAACTGCCAAAAAGCCATATCATCTTTAAAATGAGAATTTCAACAAGAACCAATATTATTAATGATCTGTTCAGTCTTCAATAACATTAACGTTTTAATTAGTGAAATATTGGAAACAAACGATGATTCGGCTGTCATTTGAAAAGAAATTTAAATTTAAAATGAAGCAGTTTAATATATTGACCTCTTGTGATTTTACATAAATGTTCATCATAATAAATATTATGTAAAGTTTAATATTTATTTCATTTGAATTAATTTGCATTAATTACTTTTCTTAGTAAATACTTTTAGTATACTTTTAGCACTTTTAGCAAATCAAACATTCCTCTATTTTTATTCTTTTTTTCATTTTCAGTTTTTTCAACTTTATCTTCAACTTCAAGTTGTAAAAAAAGACCAAACCTTTAAAAACACACGTGGTTTAACAGCCTGGAAGGATAAACGCTTCTGTCTCAAAAAATAAAAACATTGAACTTATTTAAATTACTAAAAAGCATGAAAAAAATAAATGTTTTCAGAGTTCATATTTTAGTTCACTTCAGCTCAACCGCACACTTTCATTGTGGGTTTGGCTTTTGCAGACGGTCCCTGGACTTTCGTGACGGTATCGTAAAGAAACAAAGTACAAACACATCATTTACATAAGCAGGCAAATCACATCTGTACTTTCCAGCAACTTTCACTTTTACTCGACAAAATGACAGTTGAGAAGAACTGGACACACCCCTTGTGATGTCACACTGGTTTCTTCAGCTGATGCGAGAGGTTCTGGAGCTGTCGGTGAACTTTTGCAACAGGACCTCTTGTTTCAAGTGTCATTGTGGTGGCGTTTTCCTGACTAACCTTTAAATTGACAAGCAGCAACCGTTCTCTGAGACAATTTTTGACATCTTTCCTTTTTGGCATTGTGTTAACCCCAGATGGATCCTCCAGACCAGCAAACATACGAAACATGTACCTTTAGAGGTGTGAACACCCACTGATGCCCCTTTCATCAGTGATGGTGATTGGCTCACCTGTGAAAGCAGTAAGGGGCACTTAGTCTGCCCAGATTAATTTATCCCTCTTTTTGTTTTGTTTGTATATGCCTATTGCCAAGACCCACTATGATCAGATGATTTTTCTTATTTTTTTACTCAAAAATAGGCTCAAGAGAGCGGTTTCTGACTTTTAAAAGTGTGTATGCTGGAGCACAGAGAGGTTGCATGTGTAGAAATGTGCCACGACTACGTTCCGTCTGACTGCAGCTGGTTAAAGTCCTGCCCTTCAAAGCTGACAGCTACAAACCTCCTCCAGCAGCTGCAGCCTGCAGGCCTGTCTTCATCCTCAGATGCCACCTCTGGTCCAATCTCCTGGCGTATTTTTAGACCTGCCAAATAAAGGCGCAAGACCCTCCTCCACCCAGCCAGATTATCAGTCCCACCCTCCCTGAACTGGTCCCAGCACCCCGGCCCAGTCCAGTGCTCTGGTCTGCATTGTTCTGTATCTGTGGAGGAAGTGAGTGGGTGGGGGGATTGAGAGGAGAGGAGGAAGGGAGAAAGATGGGAAAAGAAAGGATATTGATTTCCACCTTAAAGAGGCAATCTCCGCTTCTCAGGAGCTCCAGGGACGAGTGTGTGTCTGCACTTGTGTGTTTTGTGTGTGAGATCAGTGTTGGGATCACAGCACAGACTGGAGACACGCTGCACACACACGGCAGACGAACGCGAACGATCTTCACAAAAGTACACAAGCAGAATGAAAGGAATTTTGGCATCTTCATAGGAAAAGGTATCCAATTAGCAAAATGATGTAGGAATTAGTTGTTTTGCTTTTTGTCGCCCCCTGCAGTTCTCATATGGTCCAGAGTTGTTATAAATATAGTGAAAAAATAACGATACACATGATGAAGCTCATCATGTGAATAATCAGACGCATTGGCAGCTTCCTGAGCGTTGCTGTCCGTTCTTTCAACGGGGTGACATCAGCATTGCTGTGAAGGTTTTGCATTCATGGAGGAAACGTTGCTTCTTTCAGAAGAGAACTTCTGTTTTTATTTTCTGTTTTTATTGTCAGTGAAGTCTAACATGAGGGTGGGGTAGTTCACAGGTTGTGTAGTGAGCACTAAGAAATTTGATTGGTTGTGGTGTGATGAAGACGCATCAGAAGCACAACTCATCGAGCATCAACATGACACCTGTGTGCACCTGCATAGCAAATTTAAGCCATTGTGCAGTAAAAATACTCAAGTCTCATCACAGGACTAATAAAAGCATTTTAAAATAGCAAACTGTACAAAAAACGAGCTAACACAGTATTACAAGAACTGTGTAGCAAAGATACGACAAATAAATGTGGCTGGATGATGGATGGATGGATGGATGGATGGATGGATGGATGGATGGATGGATGGATGGATGGATGGATGGATGGATGGATGGATGGATGGATGCATGGATGGATGCATGGATGGATGGATGGATGGATGGATGGATGGATGATGGATGGATGGATGGATGGATGGATGGATGGATGGATGGATGGATGGATGGATGGATGGATGGATGATGGATGGATGGATGATGGATGGATGGATGGATGATGGATGGATGGATGATGGATGGATGATGGATGGATGGATGGATGATGGATGGATGGATGGATGGATGGATGGATGGATGGATGGATGGATGGATGGATGGATGGATGGATGGATGCATGGATGGATGGATGGATGGATGGATGAGTAAATAGGTACAATTGCATCAGGTTGGCATGGGTTAAACTACGAGAACGTTGCTAGTTTGTGAGGACCGGACTGAGGTGGATGTGCTCCACCTGGACACGAGGCTTCTTTGTTCCGCCCAGTCGCCAGTTTCTGGATTTACTGTTGGGCGGAGTCAAGACGGCGTCACCTAGAGCCCCAGGTTGAGGATAGAAAGCTGGGTGACGGGATGAGGGTTTTTCCGTTCTTGTCTTCTGTAGTCTGTGGTTCCACCTCGGGTTCCCCTCCCCCACCCCTATGTGTGGTTCAGTTAAAGTTCCCGTGGGACCATTACTTCAGCTGGCATGTGAAACGGCCTCCGAGACAAATGCTTCTCCTGCATTACCTGGTGGCAGCTGAAAGGCAATGCATACACTGATCCTGCAGACAGTTTTTAATCTGGGAGAGTTCTCCCGGAGATCCGAGCCGGTGGCAGGACTGGAAAACAAAAAAATAAATGTGAAAAGGGAGGGGGTTGGGGCAAAGTCGAGGACGACGACGAGAAAGACGGAATAAAGGAGGGCTGACAGGAAGAGTATGATGTGTGATGAAAGTTAGATATATGACTGTGGGTAATGGTTCGCCATGAGAGGGTTTCAGTCTAATGAAAAGACTTGGACTTTGGCTGGAATGCTAATTGTTCTGGACCGACTGGACCAGCTGCTTGTTTGTGTGCAACTTACAAACAAGGGGTTTAAAATGGGGGGGCGAGGGGGCACTGCCCGTAAACAATATACAGTCTGTCACCACTCCGTAGCCAGAAGAAACAGCTGCTTTCAAAGGTCAATGAGCTGCTGGGCTGATAAAGAAGCAAAATACTCATAAAACTCCAGGCAGTCCCAGAGAGGGGCGACAAAAAGTATGTGAACCCTCACAACAAACTGGTTTCCTGCTTTAATCTTCCATAAGATGTGATCAGATATACACCTGAGTACAATAACAGACAAACACGGTGGCTGTCAGCAGTAACTTCAACAAGATCTCCCAGCATCTCTGGATCTGAGCTGGACACCGTTCAGGAGCGTTTTGGACCATCATCTTCCCAGAACATCCCACACCTCTGACACATTTACAGGATGTCTGGTGTGAATGGCTCTCTGGAGCGCTCTTCACTCCGGAAGGTGGATTTTCTTCTTCTGAAACCATTCAGTGGTGGATTTACTTCCATGTTTAGGCACATAGACCATATCAGAACTGGACAAACGTGACATCACCCACAGGTAGTCAGAAGAGCGGTCTTAAAGCCTCTTTTTTCTAATACTGCCTGGCATCATGACCCAATTGGGCGTAAAAAACAGCCTGGGAGGCTGGCTGGAACACACCCATCTTATGTCAATCAAAGTTAGCCACTATTTGTAGAGGAACCACCGTCTGGACGGCTGGACCTAGACCCTAGTGGTCAGTAGGGGAACATCAGGTTTGGATCCAGACTCTCGTGGCCAGTAATTCTCTTCCTGGATTGAATCAGACTCCTTGGTCATTGTCCTGCTGCGTCACTTCTTCTCAGCAGAAATCACGATGCTCCCTCAACTCTGCTTCACCCCTGGGCTCATGTTTGGATGATGTTCAGCAGTGTCCTTTTTGCTCCAAATATAGTTCTGAGTGTTTTTCCTAAACATTGAAACACATTCAAGCTTGTGTCATCAGTCCAGAAAACATGCTCCAGCAGTGTCGTGGACCACCAAGGTGCTCTTTGACGAACAGGTTTTTCAGGCGCTGTTCTTTTATAGACATCCTGCCTAACCAATGACTTCCAGAGATGTTTCCAGTCACAGTCTAATTAATACTCGATGTCAGGAGATGCAGCATCAGCGGACTGACCTGGAGACACGAAGACGAACCCGTTCGCATGCACGGTTCAACTTCCCTGCTGTAAACGTCACCCGCGGCACCAGGAAGAGGAAATTCAGCAACCAGGACTTTGCAGCCCTGTCACAGACCATCATGCATTGTGGCTTCTCTGTCTGTCCTCATGGTAGCTGGCAACTGATCTGGTTTTCACACCTTCCAGAGACCTTCAAAGGTTTCGAGTAAAGTTTTAGACTTTGATTGATGACAATAACTGAAGATGTGTTTAATGTTTCAGTTATTTAGTTCAGCATTTAAAGCTGCTACCACATTAGTGGTGGTCCAGGGTGTAATCTGGAGGTCTGGAGCAGTGCACCACACCTCCTCCATCCTTTCAGCCATCTAGTCTCCATTGCAATGTTGGACTTAGTAGGATCCACTGCCACTGACCAAGCAAACTGGTAATGCTGGTGGTAATACACGGCTTTCACTATTAGCACTGAGATAAATATGTAGTGAGCTGAGATGGTGGTTCTGTAGGTTGTTGTGCATTCACCATGATGGAGACAATGAGTAAGAAGAGACATTCAAAGCCTGGATTGTATCAAAATAATGTCTGGGACGTCACCAGGAAGAAAGGTTTTTAAAACTAATTTTTTAGACTTATAGTGGCAGAGGTTGACTATGCCCAACTTAAGTTAATCCAAAAAGGGCACCAGGCTAGAACCAGCCTGGAGGTCACCTGGAACGGACCCATCTTAGCTCAGTTACCACAGGCGTATTATTTTAACTTAGCTCATGCTAACCTACAGTGCTATCCAGCATGAACGTATACCAACTCTGATCAAATGTGTCTGTCCATCCTTGTTTCAGACGTTTCTGCAGCAACATCCAAAACAAGGACTGACAAAGCTACTGCAGTTACCTGGACATCCAGCCAGGCTCTGGTTGGTGGCTCAGGGAGAGCAAGCAGGAGCAGAGGTGCGACTGTAGCCATGGCCCAGGAGTGTCTCGGAGTGTGCTCTTTAGGCTCTGAAGATAAGTTCACAGAAAATGCTAAAGGCATTTGATGCCACGGCAAGCGCAAGTTCACCTGGTCCATGGTAAACGGTCTAGAAACAGGAAGTAGACTACAATGTTCAAATGTGTCCTTCAGTCAGTGTAGCCAACATGAAGTCACTTGTTTGACAAACAGTCAGTTTCACATCCACCAAAAGAAAAAACAATTCTGTCAAAATAAAAGAGATCTATTGAATCATGTTGCCGTCTTTGAAAGTGAGCTGTGTAGTGATCCTGATGAACAAATGCACTATAAATATGCACTTCTATGCTGCTCTGTTTTGTTGTTCTGTTGAACTTCATCCAATCTGTGTAGATTCACTAGTAAAACAGCTGATCTGCATATCACAACAGATAATCGGTGTAGGTCCACCAGCTCCACAACTAAACCTGCTCATGAGTACCACAACTAGTCTGCGTAGGCTCACTAACATGAAAGCCTCAACCAAAATCACTATCTTGACTACTAATCCACGTAGATGTTTTCTTTTACCGACACATTCATTTACTTTAGTACAGAATCTAAGTACGCCCTCCACCTGTTATTTCAGTTTTATGACACTGTACTTACTGAATTATATTGTAAAATTGGTGTTCACCTAGTCTACTCCCTCCCTCTGTTTGCAGATAATAGCGTCCACCAGGTGACATCATATTTTGGATTATAAGTGCACATTATACGTCTGCAGTGTCTGAAATAAACCATTCAGAAATCCCTGCCCGGTCCACCACCGTCATCTTGGGGCGCTCCGCCACTCGATGATTTAGTGGCGACAGGATTTGTCCAACCTGAGCGACGCAAGCTGAGTTATGGGCCGCAGACAGCCTCGGTGTCGCGTGTCAGCTGCAAATCAATGAACACATCTAAATATAAACTTGTCTCATGTAACGCTGACAAAATCATCCTCGTCTCATTTTTTCAATAAGAATCCAGCCGTGTGTGTGAGACACTGTTGAGGAAGCACTGCGTGTTTGTGACTGAGCCATCACTCACAGAGGAGATAACGGGATCTCCCTCTGTGAACACTCACCATCAACATGGTTGGACCACTGTGTCTTCATTTATTCATCCAAAATGAAACAAAACTGAAAAAGGCATGTGGGTAATACCAAGTACCCCCATGATTCAACAGCTGGTAGATCCACATTTAGCTACCTTGAAGTTTCCAGTCTGACTTCATCAGTCTCTCACATGACTCTGGAGGGATTTTGGTTCATAACTTCTATACAACATTTCTTCACTAAATCACTGTTTTAACACACAGCCTTTAGTTTAGCTACAGTCGTAACTTGACAAGACCAACGCTGACAGCCTCTGCCATGCTAGTCGGCAATATTGGTACTTTCATGTAGTTAGAATGAGGCTTTTCTGGTTAACTTGTTACACAACAAACCAAAATAACAAATTAATCTTTGGTTTACTTAGCAATGACAAATCAGAATGATGGTCAATGGGGAACCGGAAGGATTAAATGGTTCTGTAGATGTCATATCTTCTTTACACTTAAGTTAATTTTTCTTTTCTGTATCAGCTTCTTTTTGTACGTTCAAAGCCGAGTAGAAAACTGGAACAGAGCACAGTTCCAGGCCAATTTCTTACATTTCACTGCAACGACACAGCTAACCGTCCGTAGTTAACTGACGTAACGTTTCCCCGCCATAGTTCAATGATGTAACGGCTCACAGCCGTAGGTTCCCTGGTGTAACGGCTGACTGCACTAGGTTCCCTGGTGTAACGGCTCACAACCGTAGGTTCCCTGGTGTAACGGCTCACAGCCGTAGGTTCCCTGGTGTAACGGCTGACTGCACTAGGTTCCCTGGTGTAACGGCTCATAACCGTAGGTTCCCTGGTGTAATGGCTCATAACCGTAGGTTCCCTGGTGTAATGGCTCACAATCGTAGGTTCCCTGATGTAACGGCTGTAGGTTCCCTGGTGTAACGGCTGTAGGTTCCCTGGTGTAACGGCTGACCGCTGTAGGTTCCCTGGTGTAACGGCTGACCGCTGTAGGTTCCCTGGTGTAACGGCTGACCGCCGTAGGTTCCCTGGTGTATCGGCTAACCGCTGTAGGTTCCCTGGTGTAACGGCTGACCGCCGTAGGTTCCCTGGTGTATCGGCTGACCGCTGTAGGTTCCCTGGGGTAACGGCTCACAACCGTAAGTTCAGTGGTTCACTAGGTGGCTCTAGTCCACCGTGGGTGTTGCAACTTTTTTGTGGCGCTTTCATTCCCTGTAGAAAAATGTAGACTGTTTCAGAGTTGATTTTTATTTGGTAGTCAGTTCAGATATTCGAATTTATGCCCTCAAGCCCAGAAAGACACGTTTGTTGACTCAGGAAGATGGGGAGAAGCCGCAGTTTTAGACCAGATTGTTTTTCTCCGCAGGCTGAGAATAGCATTCACTTGCCCTTTGTCTCACACAGATATATAACTGTGTCAATGCAAGGTCATGTGACAGTTTCACACACTCTCTGTATATACTTGTGTTGCATTACTGCACAACAGCAGCCAATAAGAACAAAGCTAAATCAAGTTGGGTTTCAATTATCCTCATTGTCAGCGCAGCTCTGCTCTATGCTAATGTCCCGCAACGCTGCTGGGTCGGAGTGTGTGTGTTTGTGTGCATTTGAAGTTGGGTGGGGGGGTCTCGGGGAACAAGCCGGTGACACATTGATGGATCTGAGTCCTGCTTCGCATAATCACTCTCCTGGCCACTCGAGGACAGAGAGGCAGTGGGAGGAAGAGAGGTGACGGGGAGGAAGAAGGAGAGGGAAAACCGGGATGTAGCTGCAGCTAGTGATAGCAGCGAGTGTGTAAACACACTTCGCCAGGAGATCATCTCCCCCATCAATCCTGGCAGAGAACAGGCTGCCAGGACTGATCACTGATGTTTGAGCGTTTCTCAAGCGAACGAAGTGCAGCACTTCATGTGATCTCATTTAGTCCTACGTATTTTGTAAAAATAAATCATTTGGGCAATCCTGCGTACCCCTTAGTGCTTCCTCAGGATTCAAGGGGGGAAGTGAGGTGTTGCTTATTATTAGCTCATAATGAACTGATCATCAGCAGGTGTACAGGTGTAAGACATTTGCTGGTCTGGAGTGTTAATACAATGCCAAGAATGAAGGATATAAGCAGTGGGCTAAACGATGCCACTGCTGAGGGTTTTACAACTAGCTTTGCATTCGTAGCTTTGTGACATTCAGTGTTCTACAATGAGAACCATTATTATGTCTCTAACACTGTTGAAGCCTCCGTCTGATGGAATAGAGGTGTGTTAGTGTGTATGGATCGACAGCTGGCACACCTGGAAAAGAGACATCAATGCAGAGGTAGATATACGACATATGCTCCCATCCAGACTCCTCCTGAAATGCTCCTATTTCAGTGCAGGTCTTGCATCTTTCAGCAAGACAACGCTACACCTCAGACCATCACAACAGCATGTCCTCGTAGTAGCAGAGTCCAGGTGCCCAGCTGGTCTCCCTGCAGACCTTTAAGCCCAGTTTATGCTCTATTTTTATATGTCCGTACATTGGTCCATTCCATGCACTGTCCATTTGCATTTGTGTGGTTGCTAAGCAACACATTCACCTGGGGACAGGGACGAGTCCACCACTGACATTAACAAATTTGGTGAGTGTAGAAGAGGATGTTTTATTTATTCTAATTCTAAATTGGACGAAACAAACAGTCCACTAAACCACAGTTGATATTTATACAGACTTTACCCATCCTCGACGCTGACAACAATTAATACATTTTTTTTAAGTTTAAGATGTACACCAATTTTCTTCCTTATCATTTTCTTGTGTTTAGTGTAATAATTGACCTCAATACTGCCCCCATGTCTCATTTCATCAGTATTCATAAGCATGTAGACCAGGGCTTCTCAAACTTTTTAGTGAATACCACCTTAGAAAATATTTGACTTTCAAAGTACAAAGATTGCAACTAGAATTAAAATAAACTAGTGTAGGGCTTTAAGCTACATATAGACTCTACACTAAAGGTGGTCTGATGGATCTCCTGTAGGGTCTAAAGGATCTCCTGTAGGGTCTAAAGGATCTCCTGTAGGGTCTAAAGGATCTCCTGTAGGGTCTAAAGGATCTCCTGTAGGCCTGAAGAATATCCTTTAGTGATCTTGTGTAGATCCTTCTACAGGAAAGTAGAACATGTGTTTCACGGGTAGACGGTACCGGTCTTACAAGTATTAGTTACGTGACATTTCTGTTGTCATGAGGAAGTGAAAGAAAGAAACAGATTAATAAAAGTAGAGAGCTGATTAGGTGATGAATCTGCGTTGAATCTGGAGCTGGCACTGCTGATCTATCACCACCGCTTTATTCAAGGTCCTGAGATTAGTTAGTCGCTCCACAAGATGGAAAACCCCTCCGGACTTCACTGATGGTGACAAAGTGGCGTCTGCAGCTGCGTCTTATTTATCTGCAGAAGACATTCAGAAAGCCTTCCTGATGTGTAAATCCTGATTTACACCTCCACATAGCAGCTATGCGTCTCGCCTACCTACGGGACCACCGTCAGTGTTGGTAAATCCATGAGCAGCCATGTCATGAGGGCGTGCTAGGTAGGAGTTTGATGATCGACTTCATTGTTGCGTCATCGGATCTGTGGATCCTGGTGGTCAGTAGAAGACCTGCAGGTCTGGATCCTGGTGGTCAGTAGAAGACCTGCAGGTCTGGATCCTGGTGGTCAGTAGAGGACCTGCAGGTCTGGATCCTGGTGGTCAGGAGGACAACTGCAGTTCTGAATCCTGGTGGTCAGTAGAGGACCTGCAGGTCTGGATCCTGGTGGTCAGTAGAGGAACTGGAGGTCTGGATCCCTGTGGTCAGGAGGACAACTGCAGTTCTGAATCCTGGTGGTCAGTAGAGGACCTGCAGGTCTGGATCCTGGTGGTCAGTAGAAGACCTGCAGGTCTGGATCCTGGTGGTCAGTAGAGGACCTGCAGGTCTGGATCCTGGTGGTCAGGAGGACAACTGCAGTTCTGAATCCTGGTGGTCAGTAGAGGACCTGCAGGTCTGGATCCTGGTGGTCAGGAGGACAACTGCAGTTCTGAATCCTGGTGGTCAGTAGAGGACCTGCAGGTCTGGATCCTGGTGGTCAGTAGAAGACCTGCAGGTCTGGATCCTGGTGGTCAGTAGAGGACCTGCAGGTCTGGATCCTGGTGGTCAGTAGAAGACCTGCAGGTCTGGATCCTGGTGGTCAGGAGGACAACTGCAGGTCTGGATCCTGGTGGTCAGTAGAGGACCTGCAGGTTTTCGTACAGTCTTGTGTTGTGGTCGGGGGTTCAGGGTCACCATGATCACAGCTAAATCTCAGTAAACTCGTCCTTCATGACAAAGCATAATCCTTCTGATGACCCTTCTCCTTTCTGATAGTCCTCAGTCAGCTTCATCCGGTCATTCTGTCAGTATTTTCTCAGTCTTCAGGGACGTGGAGGTTCACTTTGACTTTTTTTTGTCCCAGACGTTAAAATGTTGCTAATAGGTCTAATCAGGGTCATTTCCAGTTTTCTGGGAGTCGTTATATTATTTCAACTCCTCTTTTCCCTTAGTGATGCATTAATCTGTTAGATGTTATTAATTACTCTTCCTGGTTGTATATAAAATCAGGCAGAAATGTCTTGCCATTTATTTGTGTTTTTCAAGTTCCTTTATTGACATATTCAATATTATAGCGTGTTAACAATCAAACTGCCGTGATTGGTCCTTCAGATGATGTTACACCTTCTCTGGGATCAGATTTATCCTTCAATCTGGTCTTCACTGTTATCTGCTTCCAGCGGAAGATGAAAGTGTCCAGAAAAACAAACAAATAAAAAGACAAACTCTTTACATCTTCACCCGTCTGTTGGAGAGGAGAGTAATGGATATTAGAAATGGTGAGCAGCAGTCGGAGGGTTGAGGGTCCAGTGAAGGGAAGGGAGGGGAGGCTGAGCGTGAGTGATGCTGGCTGGGCCCAGTTTTACCTGATACAGTGGTACGAGAGACAGAAGAAACGGGGGATGATTGGAAGGACAATGAAAGTGCAGAGATGAAAAGTAGAAGATGTTGGGAGGGCAAGCTTGGAAGGGATAATCCAGGGTGGTCAAGGGGAGGGGCAAATAAAAAGCAAGGTAAAAATGAGTGATGAAAGGCAAGTAAGTGGTTGCCTTTCCGGTGGTCCGCTAGGGTCTGAATCCAGATCCGGAGTTCCTCTACTGACCACTAGGATCTGGATCCAACCATGAGGTTGGGGTTTGTGTGTGTGTGTGTGTGTGTGTGTGTGTGTGTGTGTGTGTGTGTGTGTGTGTGTGTGTGTGTGTGTGTGTGTGTGTGTGTGTGTGTGTGAGATTGGAAGCCCATATGAAATCACGAGACCAAGTGTGTGCCCATGCTCATGTGTTGGTGAAGTGACCGATTGAGTGAGGCCAGAGGAGTCCAAAAGGCTTTTAAACTCATGAGTCAGTTGACTTGTTTCGCAAAAGACATGAATGTTAAAGCCACCACAAATCAATAGTTTATCAGCCCTAGTAATAACGTCCGATAGAAGTTCGGAGAATTCTTGACGAAAGTTTTTATTGATCTTAGGCGGCGTTAGAGTATGGCACACAGTACAGGGCAGGTGAGGTCGACCGCAAACATCTGCAGTTCAAAGCTGGAATAGTTATTGGGGGTTGTCATTCGGCATCCAAAGCTCTCCTTGAATACTGCTGCCAGGCCGCTGTCACCACCTCCCCCTCCGACAGCTGGCGGGGTGCTGATGACGGAGCAGCCCGGAGGAGCCCGGAGGGAGGAGCCCGGAGGAGCCCGGAGGGAGGAGCCCGGAGGGAGGAGCCCGGAGGGAGGAGGTCTCTGTCAGCAGGAGACAATCCAGATCTTTGGATGTGAAAAAGTCAAACCTCGTTTTCCACGTCTTCTGCAGGGAGCCAGCGGGGGCACCCATCGTAGACATGGCGGTTTGGTGGCAGCATCGTTGAATGAAGTCAGAGCTGCAGATTGGGAGTTGGGAAGTTTCCCCAGTGATTCCCTTCTGTTGAGAAGCAGGCGGTCACATACCTGCAGAGGTGACGTACTCCAAAGGACTGACAGGAGATGAACTAACAGCAGAGGGCCGGCCAAGCTCAGGGGCGCCCTTCATACATGATGATGCCGATTACCTTAACACATGATGATGCTGTAAAGGCGTACTTAGGATTTTTAGGATTAGGATAATTTCTTTGTGAAATGGGCTCATAAATGGTAGGAACCAGTCTGTGATCTGCAGTCTCTTCTTCATAGGCGCCATGTACAGAAGCTCGGGCGGTATTAACATGTACGGAGTCTTCCTCACATCTCATCCATCAGCTCAGGTCTGCTGGTGTGGTTGAAGGAGGAGGAAACCACCGGGCGCTAACTGATCACTTCTGACAGCGGCTCTTTAAAACACAGTGATCGATCTGTTCAGCTGCTGCTGATGAAGCTCTCCAGATCCTTCTCCGTACGCCTCGTCTGCTCAGGTACAGGTGTTTGCCTCAGTTTGCAGCAATAATTACGTGTGCAGACTGCAGAAATAACTGACAGCAAATAATTGGAGACTCCTTAAGAGCACTTAATATTCTCTCATATTCTCCCATACTTTTGTATATTCAAGACTTTCATCCATAAAAACATCTCGTTTGCTTTCCTGCGCCTGTTTCATCTGCTGCGAACAATAATCACGTTCTAGTATCTGACACTTTATTTATTTATTTAGGTGATTGTGATAAATACAAGTATTACATGTAATCCCAGTCCACATAGGTTGACCATGTTTTATAAAACGAGGGGCGTTTGTGTCCCGGTGCCATCCCAGAATGTATAAGAAGTCAAGCTAAAGTAGGATCTGATCAAAACTGTGCAAACGCCTTCGATTCGAGTGTCACTGCCGCCTTTCCCGGTGTTACTGGCAGTGGTTGTTTTGGACATGCGTGGGATCTGTTTATGAGCTGTATTGATAGCTTCTGGCTTCTGGCATCTGGCATCGTCTCCCGGCCGCCCGTCTCCCGGCCGCCCGTCTCCCGGCCGCCCGTCTCCCGGCCGCCCGTCTCCCGGCCGCCCGTCTCCCGGCCGCCCGTCTCCCGGCCGCCCGTCTCCCGGCGGCCCATTCAATTCCATTTTATTTATAAAGCATCTATTACAACATCAGTCGTCTCCAGGATCTTTCCAGACACCAGAACATAAACCTGATCAATTATTACAGCAGGTAAAAACTCCCCTTTAAGAGGGAAGAAACCTGCACCAGGACCTGGATCATAACGGGGAAGAAACCTGCACCAGGACCTGGATCATAACGGGGAAGAAACCTGGATCAGGACCTGGATCATAGGCGGGAAGAAACCTGGACCAGGACCTGGATCATAAGGGGGAAGAAACCTGGACCAGGACCTGGATCATAAGGGGGAAGAAACCTGCACCAGGACCTGGATCATAAGGGGGGACCCTCCTGCTGAAGACCAGCAGGTAGAACAGGAAGTAGAGAGAAGAGACACAGACACACCGTCAAAGGAACCAAAGACCAGATCCATCAGTATAATTATCTGTTACCTGGAGAACTGAGAGTTTTCTGTCCATCAGACTGGTACCTGGTTAGTTGGTGGACTACAGAGACCACTATCTAAACAGGTGTAGACAGCAGACACTGAGGTGGTCAGAGGTGGGACTGCAGGTCAGCATGCAGCTCCTGAGGATCTGGTCTGCAGAACAGAAGAAAAAAAGAGGGGACAGACCAGCACAACAAACTACATGAACAATGGAGCACAATTATGCTTATTTTTGTAATTAATAACTTAATAACTGAAAACTAGTGGTCAGGATGGGAACTGCAGGTCTGGATCCAGAATCCAGTGGTCAGTAGACTAACTGCAAGTCAGGTTTTAATACTTCTGCATTGGTGTCAATCAAGCACCAACCATCCAATGTCCAGGTTGAGGTTCATGTGCAACTAAGATTGTTGCAGTTCCTTGACAGACCACTAGAGGTCAGTCCATCTCCATAGACTTCCATGTTAAAATGTGAAACTAGAGCAGAAATAAACGTATTTACACTCACTCACTTTTGTACCATGTTAGGAGATATAACATTAATTTTTTTTTCTTTTTTTTTGTTGTTTTGATTGACAGGCAGCTCAGCCAATGACTCGCCGTTATAACTTCCTAATTCGCAATCATCATTCGCATCATTAACCCAGCATCGGCTGAACGCAACAGTAATCTTTGATTTCGAGCCCAAATGAGTCGTCCATAGTTTTTACCATCTGGGTGTCAGCTTAGCAGCTGTATGTTGCACCTGGACAGGAACGCATTGTGAGGAACGTTCCTGGATTTGTACCACGGTGAAGTGGACGCGTTGCCGCTTTGGGCAGTTTTCATAGTGGTTGTATTTATTGCTATTAAGTGCAACTGGGGCTGGGAAGGAATCAAGAAGGCAGGACTCAAAACTGGAACGGGATTAGTGCTCACACCAGAACAGCTGTTCCTATTCTGATCAAATCTGTCCAAACATCCTCATTTGAAGCTGCGCTGGGACCTGCGGTCACACGGAGGTCACACCGTGAGCGGCCACACCCCCGGGTGGCGAGTAGGCTGTGCCAAATCTCAGGAACAGCCACTAACTAATAGCCATTAACCGTAAGTAATTGAATGGGTGGCTGGATCTGGTCTGAGCCACCCGGTACCCCCAGCTGGCTGGACCCCATCAACCCAGCTGCTTTGTGGGCCCCCTACTTGGGACCAACACGGTTGCCCTGCTTCTGATCATAGATTGAGCTCTAGTTTGGGGCTGATAGCACGTACACCAAACGGCGCCCATTTCAGGCCCAAGCCCACGCTGCTGGGGGGATACAGATGGATCATTAATGACATTTACCACCCAAAGTATCCCATAAAGCCATTCTGCAGGAGCATCTCTACTGTCTGACCTCTGACCTTTAATACCTCCTCCCAGCTCCCCGAACCCCAGGCCTGAGACTTGGCTGTGTCTCTGGTGAGCCTTGTCCAGCGTAAGATCTCTCTGTAAGTCCTGCAGCCTTTATTGCTCTCATATATCTGCAGCTTTCAGGCCACCAAATGCTGCTGATTCTAAATTCACCATCTCAAATGTTCCTGGGCGTTCTTTTGAACAGCTCAGCAGTGTCCTCTGCAGACTGAACTCCAGACAGAGTTATGCCCCGTGAAGTCCCACAGTATATCTGCTGCTGCGCTCTCTTCCTGCGTCACGGGAGCTTTTCTTTTTCTGGCCAGAAGACGAGATCTGATCTTCATTTAAGTCAAAAGTGTGGTTTGGAGCTACTTTAACTGATAAAAGACAGTCTGCTCAGTTTCTGTTTAGATGTGTGCAGTGGTTTACATTTCTTTTAAAATCTGCGAACTGCTCGACTCGTCGGCTGTGAAGCTGTTCCTGGATTGAGCTGCTGACGTATCAGTGTTCAGGGGAGCAGCTGAGGCCTTTGAGGAGGTCTGTCTGCTCTGATCCGGCCAAGCCTCGACGTCCCAGACGTCTGCTCTGAGACCCGCCTCTGTGTGGGCAGGAAAAGGCTGGACTCCGCCCAGTGCCAGCTCAGCAGGGCGGAGCCCTAACGCCTCGAGTAACATGTGAGGGTTATCCGATCCTCTCGCTCCAGTGTGAATGTGAGTCACTGAGGAAGGAAAGACGATCCGGTGAGCAGCAGGAGGATGAGAACGAGGAAGGAGACGTGAAGAAGCAGAAGTCATGAAGAATAAATCACTGATTTATAAGTGAGTGTTAACCTGCTCCTAACAAGCATGTTTAATCACACAAATGTAAGACAATAAAAAAAAGGAGAACAAACATGAACTAAATATCTCCAAAACTGTCACCAGCGAGCAGCTGCTACACGCTACAAACGCCAGCCGGGCGGCGGTTTAGAGTGAGTCCCGCAGTGTAAACGATGTGTTGCTTTGGGCTCACCTGCCCAGTCTGACAGTTGGCACCTTGAGGTTTTTTCCAACTTGTATGTTGTGCTTGTCCAGTGTGAAGGCGCTGCTGCTAAAACCAGTTCAGATTGGGATGGGGGGTTATATAATCACGCTTCTTGGTGCCGGTTAAAAGTGCAGCTGCTGCGTTCTGAACCAACTGCGCACGTCGCAGAGAAGATTGACCTGACCCGACATGCAGCATGTTACCGTAATCCAAACGTGTGGTGACAAAAGCATGAATTACTTCTAGGTCCTTTCCAGGGAGAGGCTTCACCTCAGCAACCACCCAGAGGTGGAAACAGCTTGATTTTACAGCTTGATCACGGGCCCTGCATAGCACAGTGGGTTCAGCAGGCGCACCATTCAATTCAGCTTGATTTTAATGGCATCTGCTGCAAGCTGTCTCCAGGATCTTACCAGGGACCAGAACACGACCCCGATCAGTTATTACATAAACACCAGCAGGTAAAAACCTCCCTTTAAGAGCGAAGAAACCTGGATCAGGACCTGGATCATAAGGGGGGATAATCCTGGATCAGGACCTGGATCGTAAGGGGGAAGAAACCTGGATCAGGACCTGGATCGTAAGGGGGAAGAAACCTGGATCATAAGGGGGGACCCTCCTGCTGAAGACCAGCAGGTAGAACAGGAAGTAGAGAGAAGAGACACAGACACACCGTCAAAGGAACCAAAGACCAGATCCATCAGGATAATTATCTGTTACCTGGAGAACTGAGAGTTTTCTGTCCATCAGACTGGTACCTGGTTAGTTGGTGGACTACAGAGACCACTATCTAAACAGGTGTAGACAGCAGACGCTGAGGTGGTCAGAGGTGGGACTGCAGGTCAGTGGATCATGTTGGGGTCCCCCTGCAGCAGGTCTACAGCAGCAGATCCAGATGAAGCTGTGTTGAAGACCAGCTGCTCCAGTCTGGTCCTGCAGCTGCAGCTGTGACTACTGGTCCTGACACACTAAAGTTTACACCAACTAGATGTTTTACTGAACACAAACGTTTGAAGTTTGGTTTTAAAGGTGGAGGTGGTGTCAGCCTCCTTCACCCAAACTGGAAGTTGGTTCCATAGTGATGGTTCCTGGTAGAAGACCCATCCTCCAGATCTACATCTGGATCTTCTAGGAACTACCAATAAACCTGCACTCTGAGAACGGAGAACTCTGTTAGGAACATGAGGAACCATCAGGTCTTGGAGAAAACCAGGAGTTTGGACGTTTAGGACTTTATACACAAGTAATAAAATGTTGAATTGGATTCTGAGTTTTACGAGGAGCCAATGGAGGGAAGCTAAAACTGGAGAGACGTGGTCTCTCTTGTTGATTCCTGTCAGCACTCGCGCTGCTGCATTTTGGATCATCTGGAGGATATTCAGAGAATTACTTGGACATCCAGCCAACAACACGTTACAGTAATCTAGTCTAGAAGATACGAACGCATGAATTAGTTTTCCAGCATCACTCTGGGAGAGGATGCTCCTGATCTTTGTGATATTACGGAGGTAATATCTATAATATTTATATGTAATTTTACACTTTTGCTGGAATCTCACATATTGTTCCTATATTTAGATACGAGATTTATTCACACAGACCTTTAGGTGCTGAAATCTACTCAATTTTGTGGCAGTAGACCTAGTTTAGAAGAAGTTAAAGAAAACTGAGAAGTTGGTAAAGATCTGAAAGATCTGAAAAAAGAAAAGGATGGGCGTGGCCTCGCTGCAGTGCTGTGTTTGAGTGATGCTGGCGATGCTGTACAGATGTGCAGTGGAGCACTGCAGCAGCCTGGTTGTTCATGACATAGATCAGAAGGCAGGAGGTTTTGTGCATTAGTGTGTTTGGCTTTAAACCACCGGCGTTGGAGGAATCAGTCAGTCGAGATGCTGAGGAAGCGCTTCTACTTTGGTCTTCCTGGACCTCCTCCCTTCACACACCAGCGCTGTCTTCACTGTCAGGTGTCACAGCCCACAACAGTCAGAGTTCTCCCTAAAACAATTGCCCAAAAGCTGGCACGAAGTCCAGTGGTGGAGCTCTGCCGACAGCTGCTTCCCAACACCAACGTTCCAGCTTCTGGGTCAAGGAAGTAGAAAAACCTTAGGTTCCTTTGCTGACCACTGGGGTCTCGATCCAGACCTGCGTTTCCTCCATTGATCCATCTCCAGGGTCTGGATCCAGACCTGCGTTTCCTCCATTGATCCATCTCCAGGGTCCGGATCCAGACCTGCGTTTCCTCCATTGATCCATCTCCAGGGTCTGGATCCAGACCTGCGTTTCCTCCATTGATCCATCTCCAGGGTCCGGATCCAGACCTGCGTTTCCTCCATTGATCCATCTCCAGGGTCCGGATCCAGACCTGCGTTTCCTCCATTGATCCATCTCCAGGGTCCGGATCCAGACCTGCGTTTCCTCCATTGATCCATCTCCAGGGTCCGGATCCAGACCTGCGTTTCCTCCATTGATCCATCTCCAGGGTCCGGATCCAGACCTGCGTTTCCTCCATTGATCCATCTCCAGGGTCCGGATCCAGACCTGCGTTTCCTCCATTGATCCATCTCCAGGGTCTGGATCCCGACCTGCGTTTCCTCCATTGATCCATCTCCAGGGTCTGGATCCAGACCTGCGTTTCCTCCATTGATCCATCTCCAGGGTCCGGATCCAGACCTGCGTTTCCTCCATAGATCCATCTCCAGGGTCCGGATCCAGACCTGCGTTTCCTCCATTGATCCATCTCCAGGGTCCGGATCCCGACCTGCGTTTCCTCCATTGATCCATCTCCAGGGTCTGGATCCAGACCTGCGTTTCCTCCATTGATCCATCTCCAGGGTCTGGATCCAGACCTGCGTTTCCTCCATTGATCCATCTCCAGGGTCTGGATCCAGACCTGCGTTTCCTCCATTGATCCATCTCCAGGGTCCGGATCCAGACCTGCGTTTCCTCCATAGATCCATCTCCAGGGTCCGGATCCCGACCTGCGTTTCCTCCATTGATCCATCTCCAGGGTCCGGATCCCGACCTGCGTTTCCTCCATTGATCCATCTCCAGGGTCCGGATCCAGACCTGCGTTTCCTCCATTGATCCATCTCCAGGGTCCGGATCCAGACTTGCGTTTCCTCCATTGATCCATCTCCAGGGTCTGGATCCAGACCTGCGTTTCCTCCATTGATCCATCTCCAGGGTCCGGATCCAGACCTGCGTTTCCTGTGATGTCAGCAACAGGTTTTCTGAGGAGTGCGGTTGGGTGGAATCATGCTACCTATGATACTAATCACTATCACCTTTCATTTATTCTGATCAAATCTGTCCAACATCCTCAGTTCAAGTGTTGCTACTGAAACAAGATTGATGGCGCTGAGATGGAGACTGGGTCAGCTGCAGGCAGGTAACGCCGGCAGACTCCCACGTGGAGGGGTCCGGAAATGACCTGCTGAGGCACCCGAGGAACTTATCCGGTCCACGCTGCAGGAACTGCAGCGAGCGCTTTCAACAGGACTTTTTCAAATGTCAGTGGTGAAACCTGCGGTTCCTCTACTGACCACTAGGGTCCGGATGCTGATTTGTGGTTCCTCTACTGACAAGTAAGATCTGCAACCGGACCTGCGGTTCAGTGCAGCCAGCCTCTCGCCGTTGTCTCTTCCTCACCTGTGTCCGTCACGCTGCCGCGCTTCGTGAAACGAATCAGCGTCGGCAAAACACAGCGGTCATGTTTGATTTGGCGTCGAGTCGACACGTTAAGCGGTTCATCCTGCTGATACGTCTGACAGCAGCTCTGCAGATATTTCAGCTTCAACACTGTTCTTAGAAACCAGTGGGTCTCGTGACCTCATGCTTCGTCCGTAGTTTTTACCGCCTATGCTCATCGCCGCTGTGGCGGCGATGGAGGGGTGGTGATTTGGGTTCTGGCTTCTCATAAAAGGTACAAGACTTTGTGATCAGACCTGGATACGAAGCCCACCTGCAGCAGCGGTGCTTTGTGGAGCCCGCTTCAGTTTCACCATACGGACTAACATTTTTCCTACTTTCTTTCTTCCCCGCGTCCATTTCTACATCTCGCTGTTGTCTATTTGGCCACAAGCACATAAGAGGAAGGAGCAGTGATTCAGTTTAATTCATTTGAATTGGAAGACATTTAATGACAGTTTACATGGTGGATGAAGGTGGAAATTCAAGGACCTTCATGCAAGAAATCTTACTTACTAATACTTCAAGACTCATCGTGCACATTTTCCACAGTCATTTACCTTCTGATGATGCGTTTAAGCAGCCTCTTGGTGAGTGAACTGTGTGGTTTTAGGTGAAAACTGCGTTTAAAACAATTCAAGCTCAGCTTCTTCCCGAGTGCCAGTCCAGTCTTCATGCTAGATACTGGCACGGTTTGATAAAAAGTTGATGAACGTGCAGCTTTCAAAAGCATCCTTAAATCATCCAAAAAAGGAAACCTGGAAACCCTTGAATCAACAAGAAGCTCGAGATACGGAAGCGTGGCAGGGATTGGACACCACAGCTGTTGTTAAAGGTCTATTCTGTCCTCAGATTCTGACGGTTTTCAGAAAAGGACATAAATCACAGATGAAGAATGCGATGCAACTCTGCAATTTAAGTTTTTATGGTCCTGTAGATGATTCGGCAGGGGGCCATCTTTCAGTGTGCATTTCAGGCAGTAATTGTGTCAAAGCTCAATTAATATTCATAAATCGACGGTACAACCATCCTGCTGGTTCCCTCCCAGAGACAGACACTGGTTTGAAGGAGAGCTGGAGGCTCTGAGCAAGCTGCCTCCCGGGTAATAACTTCTCTTCAAGGCTAAAGAACAACCCAACACCTAGATTCATAATAGTTTCATGACCCATTCAAAAGGAGAAAAGTTGATCCTCCAGCTACAACATATTTGAGAAACTCACTTAAAAATTCACTTGACGTTGTCTGCAGCCTGTTCTCATGGAGAAATGTTCTGGTGGAGCAAAGAGGAGGAGCTAGTAGGACGAGGAAAGATGAAGAGAAAAGAAGACCGATGAGGTCAGAGGAGGCCAGAAGAGGCCAGAAGAGGCCGTCTAGATGCGACTGTGGTGTTTTTAAAGACTTCAACAAAAACAGTCTTATTGCAGCTTTTATTACAGTTCAACACAAGACATTGTTGAGGTTTGAGGCCATTTCCTTTTTGTTTATGAGGCCTCTTTTTTTTTGGTGTGACCTTGTGTTTGTAGGTGTGGCCTCATGTTGTGGGTGTGACTTGCTTATGCTACAGCCCTGTACCGATCTCTAGGGTTCAGATCTGAACCTGCAGTTCCTGTACAGACGTCTAGGGTCCAGATCCAAACCTGCGGTTCCTGTACCGACCTCTAGGGGCCGGATCCAAACCTGCGGTTCCTGTACCGACCTCTAGAGTCCAGATCCGAACCTGCAGTTCCTGTACAGCCCTCTAGGGTTCAGATCTGAACCTGCAGTTCCTGTACAGACGTCTAGGGTCCGGATCCAAACCTGCGGTTCCTGTACAGACTTCTAGGGTCCGGATCTGGACCTGCAGTTCCTGTACAGACGTCTAGGGTCCGGATCCGGACCTGCGGTTCCTGTACAGACTTCTAGGGTCCGGATCCAAACCTGCGGTCCCTGTACCGACCTCTAGGGTCCGGATCCAAACCTGCGGTTCCTGTACCGACCTCTAGGGTTCAGATCTGAACCTGCAGTTCCTGTACAGACGTCTAGGGTCCGGATCCAAACCTGCGGTTCCTGTACAGACTTCTAGGGTCCGGATCCAAACCTGCGGTTACTGTACCGCCCTCTAGGGTTCAGATCTGAACCTGCAGTTCCTGTACAAACATCTAGGGTCCGGATCCGGACCTGCGGTTCCTGTACCGCCCTCTAGGGTTCAGATCTGAACCTGCAGTTCCTGTACAGACGTCTAGGGTCCGGATCCAAACCTGCGGTTCCTGTACAAACTTCTAGAGTCTGACCTGCGCTTCCTGTACCGACGTCTAGGGTCCGGATCCAAACCTGCGGTTCCTGTACCGCCCTCTAGGGTCCGGAGCCGGACCTGCGGTTCCTGGACAGACTTCTAGTGTCCCTACGGGGGTTGTTTCACCTCGTCACCCATAAACATTTACTATATTTGGGATGTGCTTGAGAGTGATTTCAAATGACTCGCTGTCATTGCTTGATCTACCTTGTATTTGGTGAAGATACCTTCTGCTAAGATCTGGGAGAGAACAATGACTTTTATTTGGAAGGATTTCACGCTGTATTGTGCCGTTGATTGTCCCGACAGACAGGGTTGGCGTTTGTTCCACTTGCTCTGGTTTGACCTGAACCCATCCAGGGAGACAGACTGCCAGCCGACACCAGAGACCATGGCTGTCCAGGGTTTGGTTTCCACTGGACCCCATCTCTGGCAGCAACCAGAGCTGCTTCATCCCAAACACCTTCTGGACCTTGAAATCGCCTGTGAAATTGTTGTGTGAGATCCTGTTGTGGTGTCCAGACCTACCGGTGATGAGCTGAAACAAGGAACGCCAGAGCGCCACCCGAGCTCTGGCGTGTGGCGCTCGTTAGCACAGCTCCCAGCAGATGGACTGCACCCAGAGCCCTTCTGGCTCTGGCTTGTGAGACTGTCAGTGGGTTCCTGCAGAGTTGACGAGAGCTCCTACATCCTCGTTTCACACGTTGTCCCAGTAGATTCAGAATCCACTAAACCAACATCAGCCAGCTTCATAGGTTACCATGAGCTGGGCTAAAACAGGTAACCTGTGGTACCAGAGGTAAAGTGGGCGTGTTCCGATGTATGCCAGGTTTTTGGATTATGGGCGGTTGGGCCCATGATGTCCACCGTGGGTCCAGGCAGTGGGCTTCTAGCTTTGTCCACTTCTTTTTATACAGTCTGTGCTTACACCCGTCACACCTTATATGTTTGTACCATCTCGTTTATTGGTCTGGATTTTCTTTCACACGTAAAAAGTTTTACAGCTAATCATCTCAGCTGTCTCCTTGACCCCTCCTGTGGTTTCCTCCTGATGTCTCTGGTCAGCATTTTCTTTGTGAGGGGCCGGGTTGGGGTTGAAGGCCAAATCCCACCATCCCTCACTCCCAGCCCAGTGGTTTCTGCGGCCATCATTGGCCAATTGTCCTTCAGGAATCACTTCCTCCTCAGGACCTGAGTCAGCACTGGATCACCTTCGGATGAAAAGATGTTAATGGACTCTGCTCATTTCAGGACGGTTCATGCCAACGAGCCAAAACTTTGAGTGCAGAGCAGCGTGTGACTCAAACATACGTGTGACACACAAAGTAAACGCCACTAAAACACACGCTACGATCGATCGATCAACCAATCGATCGCTGCCTTCATTTGCACTCAACAATAAGGACGTGCAGCATACGAATCAAACATGGCGACACAAAACAAACCTCAATGTTATTGAACAGCAAACTACCTGAGTTGGTAACATCCCGGGATATCCTGGAACGTTCTCCAGTTTAAGCTTCCTGTCCTCTGTTTGCTGCTGTTCTCCTGCTTTGTGTTTTGCTTGGCTTCCTGTTTTATTTGGAAAGTGTGTTTGTTTGTTGTGTGTGACGTGGCGTCCAGGATTTCTCATGTCCAACCATCCACCTGATGTGACAGCAGAAGTGAGTCGGAGTCGTGTCTTTAACACAAGGACACGTGTCTCACCCTCCACACTCATTTTTATTTCTTATTTACACTCCAGCAGGGAGCTGCCTCTAAACTAAAAAAAAGTTTAGAGTTTAGATCAGTTTTCAGGGCAGAAACATGCACATACATAAATAAAAACATCAGCGATTGAGTCTGACTGTCCTGTACAGGTGTCAGCGGTGTGAAATCAGACCAGCCTGCCAGGTGGAGCCTCCAGGTTTTCACTAGCGTTCCTGCAACCAGACTGGTACCAACAACCCAGGTTAACTGAAAACTGGGCAAACACACGCCCCTTGAAACCAGCTGGAACACCCCCACCTCACAGGCTAGCCTGTGCTAACCTTTGTCGCCTCACGTTGGTTCTGCTCAAATGTCCAAAACTCCCTTATTTCAGCTGTCATGAATCTGCCAGGGCTGCAACAAGGGCTAGAGGCGCATAATTTAAGAACATAAAACCTTGTTCATTATCTAACCAGAACAAAGACTAACTGTAAGTTCGCCAAGATGGTTCTCGGTAGAACTATTTGTTTCTTTCAGCTTTTTGAAATGGATTTGATGGGATGAACGCTAAAGCTCTTCCCACTTAAAAAGATAAGGCTTCAAAAATGATACAAAAGATCTCTGCATTGTCTTTCTTGGTGCTGGGCCGTCTTTTCTGGTGCTGGACCATCCTTTCTGGTGCTGGACCATCCTTTCCGGTGCTGGGCCATCTTTTCCGGTGCTGGGCCGTCTTTTCCGGTGCTGGGCCATCTTCTCCGGTGCTGGGCCGTCTTTTCTGGTGCTGGACCATCCTTTCCGGTGCTGGGCCATCTTCTCCGGTGCTGGGCCGTCTTTTCTGGTGCTGGACCATCCTTTCCAGTGCTGGGCCATCTTCTCCGGTGCTGGGCCGTCTTTTCTGGTGCTGGGCCGTCTTTTCCGGTGCTGGGCCGTCTTTTCCGGTGCTGGGCCATCCTTTCCGGTGCTGGGCCATCCTTTCCGGTGCTGGACCATCTTTTCCGGTGCTGGGCCGTCTTTTCCGGTGCTGGGCCGTCTTTTCCGGTGCTGGGCCATCTTTTCCGGTGCTGGGCCATCCTTTCCGGTGCTGGGCCATCCTTTCCGGTGCTGGGCCGTCTTTTCCGGTGCTGGACCGTCCTTCCCGGTGCTGGGCCGTCCTTTCCGGTGCTGGGCCATCCTTTCCGGCGTCAGGCCGTCCTTCCCGGTGGTGGGCCGTCCTTCCTGGTGGTGGGCCGTCCTTTCCGTTGCTGGGCCGTCCTTCCCGGTGCCGGGCCGTCCTTCCCGGTGCCGGGTCGTCCTTCCCGGTGCTGGGCCGTCCTTCCCGGTGCTGGGCCGTCCTTTCCGTTGCTGGGCCGTCTTTTCCGGTGCTGGGCCATCTTTTCCGGTGCTGGGCCATCCTTCCCGGTGCTGGGCCGTCCTTCCCGGTGCTGGGTCCTTACTGCTCTTTCACTGATGAAACAAACATGGGAAAGTGTTGTGGACACGGCGCTCTTAAACACACCGCTGCTTACTGGGAGCTCCATTGATCTTTAATTTTCAAAAGCGCTGTGTCATTATTGTGATAAAAAGCTGTACTCTGCTTTTCCTTGATGATCTCTAACGTTGATTGACAGGACGGCCAGATTGAGTTTGTTCGGCCCGTGTCCCCTCCGTCCGTCCCTCCGAGACCGTAAGTGTTTCTCTATTAGATGGATGGATTGAGTATCCCTTACACGAACACATCAGCATTGGCAGCGACATGCCGTCCCTCCCTGTAGCTGACCCTCGCTCAGCCCCGCCCCCCCTTCCCACCCCATGGCTCGTTGCTGGAGCACAGCTAACGCCAGTAGCAGCGCTTCAGGGTTAATAAATGAATCCCAAATGGGTTTGACCTCCAGAAGAGACAGAAAGTGATGAAAAATGGCACTTTGACACAGCACGAATGGTGAGCCCATCGCAGTACGGCGACCTTGATATTCTAACCAAGTGCTTTGTGGTTCATAATTGACTTTCCCTCTAAAATCCATCCTGTGGTAACAATCACATCCTCCGCCTGCTGTCTCCTCCCTTCATGTGTCAGACTGGATCGCTGCTCACATGCTGGAGAGGCCAGATTGATGCTGGTCTTCATCCCAATGTTGTCGTGCACTTGGCTGGAAGCTACATACCTCGGGGGGGGGGGGGATTCTGGAAAACCTGGCCAGGTAACCTGGCTCCCAGTTCACACTGCAAACGTTTCTTGCCAAGATCTGGAAATAGGTGATCATTTATCTGGGTTTAAATATCATTTCCTCATTTAGTTTTAGTTTATGTTTTTTTATGACTGTTTTTTATGTCCTTAGACAGTAAGTGACTTACGGTTAAAGCTCCAGAGTTTCGTTTTTTTTTTTTTTTTTTACATTCTGTTGTGTTGTTAATTTTACCACCTTGACTGGTTGTGGATTGGCCTGGAAGGGTCCGAATCCAAATGTCCCAATGCAGATATTGTCTGTAAGGGTTGTAAGGTTGTAGGTCTGTAGGGTTGTAGGTCTGTAGGGTTGTAGGTCTGTAGGGTTGTAGGGCTGTAGAGCTGTAGGGTTGTAAGGCTGTAGGGTTGTAGGGTTGTAGGACTGTAAGGCTGTAGGGTTGTAGGGTTGCAGGGTTGTAGGGTTGTAAGGCTGTAGAGCTGTAGGGTTGTAGGACTGTGAGGCTGTAGGGTTGTAGGGTTGTAGGGTTGTAGGGTTGTAACGCTGTAGGTCTGTAGGGTTGTAGGGTTGTAGAGCTGTAGGGTTGTAGGGTTTTAAGGCTGTAGGGTTGTAGGGCTGTAGAGCTGTAGGGTTGTAGGGCTGTAGGGTTGTAAGGCTGTAGGGTTGTAGGGTTGTAAGGCTGTAGGTCTGTAGGGTTGTAGGGTTGTAGGGTTGTAAGGCTGTAGGGTTGTAGGGTTGTAACGCTGTAGGTCTGTAGGGTTGTAGGGTTGTAGGGTTGTAACGCTGTAGGTCTGTAGGGTTGTAGGGTTGTAGAGCTGTAGGGTTGTAGGGTTGTAAGGCTGTAGGGTTGTACGGCTGTAGGGTTGTAGGGTTGTAGGGTTGTAGGGTTGTAGGACTGTAGGGTTGTAGGGTTGTAGGGCTGTAGGGCTGTAGGGTTGTAGGGTTGTAGGATTGTAGGGTTGTAGGGTTGTTGGGCTGTAGGGCTGTAGGGTTGTAGGGTTGTAGGGCTGTAGGGCTGTAGGGTTGTAGGGTTGTAGGGTTGTAGGGTTGTAGGACTGTAGGGTTGTAGGGTTGTAGGACTGTAGGGTTGTTGGGCTGTAGGGTTGTAGGGTTGTAGGGTTGTAGGGTTGTAGGACTGTAGGGTTGTAGGACTGTAAGGTTGTAGGGTTGTAGGGTTGTAGGACTGTAGGGTTGTTGGGCTGTAGGGTTGTAGGGCTGTAGGGCTGTAGGGTTGTAGGGTTGTAGGACTGTAGGGTTGTAGGACTGTAGGGTTGTAGGGTTGTAGGGTTGTAGGACTGTAGGGTTGTAGGACTGTAGGGTTGTAGGGTTGTAGGACTGTAGGGTTGTAGGGTTGTAGGGTTGTAGGACTGTAGGGTTGTAGGGTTGTTGGGCTGTAGGGTTGTAGGGTTGTCGGGTTGTAGGACTGTAGGGTTGTAGGGTTGTAGGGTTGGCCAACTGACAGTACTAGCGGACTCCAGGATCCACCTTGAGGAGCTCGGTGGGTCCAATGGTCATTCTGACTGGGCCTTCAACTAGCCTCGGCTCACGAGTAGCAGGCTACTCACAGGTCCCGCTGTCCTACCTGTGTGTGTGTGTGTGTGTGTTGTGTGTGTGTGTGTGTGTGTGTGTGTGTGTGTGTGTGTGTGTGTGTGTGTGTGTGTGTGTGTGTGTGTGTGTGTGTGTGTGTGTGTGTGTGTGTGTGTGTGTGTGTGTGTGTGTGTGCAAGAGAGAGAGAGAGTGTGTTTTATGGAGCAGGTGTTTGTGAGAATGTGACACTGTGTCTGTCCTCGTCCTCTTCCCTTTTCTGGACTGGTTACCCGGGGCAGTGGGGGATGGGGGTTTGGGGGGGCTAAAAAAGGAAAGAGCTCCGTCAGCCAACGGTGCAGCCATGTGCTCCTCACATGGAAACTTGGGGTTCGGCAACAGACGGATACGAGCTCAACAACTGGCTGAGATTACCAGCCTCACTGTAGACTCAAATAAACTGGGTTCGTAGCATCTCAAAATGTGTTTTGTCTAAGTACAAACTCAATTCCAAAAATGCCAGCGAGGCCAACTATTTCACGGCGCCAAGTGTCTAAAGCAGATCAGATAAGATGATTGTTTCTACGATGCTTATGAACTTGTCCAGAGAGAGATCTCGAACTGAAAAGGCTGTGATTGACAGCAGCTGGCCTGACGCAGCTGTTTCATGGCACTTCCACACCATATGGGACTCTGGGCTGGATGGTTGCTGATGTCCTTCCCTCTTTGCACTCTGTTAACACACTTGGATGTTTTCATGGAGGTCTGCACACCTGCTGATGATCAGTTCATGGATGAATGATCAAGGATGATGATCAGCAGCACCTGCAGCTCTTAAAACCTATGAGGCAGTAAGGGGTACTCAGGATTGCCCACTTTTTTTTTATCCTTAATTTTTGGTAAAAGATCACATAGTTGTTTTTTTGTAGTTTGACAAATATTGTCATATTTACTGTGGAAACTATAATTATATGTAAGCAAACAAAGACATAAGAACTGCTGACTGCGAGGGAAAAGTTCACTGCTGTCACCGCCATCGCCGTTCTGAGGCTCGTTTCTAAACTCAGCATCTCTGTTCATCATCTCTGAGGGTGGAGGAGAGCATTAATGTTTCCTACAGAATCAGGCAGATCTTGACGTCTACGTTCGTCACGAGATGCACCACTCGGGACAGATTTCCTGCAATGCAGTAAACAGCCGATGCAGATATGTAGCAGCCCAGAGGCAAACAGCTGCAGTCAGATCCTGGAGGCCGCCTGAGCTGCTGCTCACCTCCACCAGCAGTCTGGTAATCTGCTCAACGGTAGAGGTCGTAGTCACAAATGTGTTTCAGCTTTTTATCCTGGGTTTTTTCTATCCATCATACAGGCCCATTAAGATCTCTGACAGTTATATTTACTGTGGCAGGCCTTCAGGGGGCTACGTCCGGTTGCTAATCTGAATCAATCCAGGAAAAGAAGAACGTTGCAGTTCCTCGTTCCTCCTTCCGCAAACTCATCTGTGAAGGCATACGAAAAGAATCCACCAGAATTGAAACCAGTAGGTCCAGAGGCACATACAGGTTTTCGCTGATCTTGGTAAGTAAAGATAACAGACATTTTCTTCCCTCTTCCTCCGAGGGAAGCAAATTAGTTTGGAATTTTAGTACAGATTGTGACTGACTAAAGATGTTTGACAGATGGAGGCGGGGCAGGAGAGGATGTCCAGATAAACGTCAGTGAAGCTCACGTGATCTGACTCAGCTGAGATCAAAAAACCTTGACTTTGTTTGAAGATTCGGTCAAACATGACTTCAGAACAGATGGTGTGGGTGTGAAGGAGAGAACGAGCGATGGATTTGGTTTGAAGGAAACGACAGAGACAGAACGGTGACAGGAAGAGTGACCTGTGGTTCTTCTACTGACCACCAGGGTCTGGATCCAGACCTGTGGTTCTTCTACTGACCACCAGGGTCTGGATCCAGACCTGTGGTTCTTCTACTGACCACCAGGGTCTGGATCCAGACCTGTGGGTCTTCTACTGACCACCAGGGTCTGGATCAGAGGTAAGATCTTAAGCCCAAGCCCGGCCCGGCCCGGCCCGGCCCGGCCCGGCCCGACCCTGAGCTGAATTTCGGGTCGGGTCGGGTCGGGTCGGGTCGGGTCGGGTCGGGTCGGGTCGGGCTTCTATCTCGCTGACTTTTTTTAATAAATATATGTTTATAAAAATGAATACTAAAATGATGTGTGGCATGTGGATACTAAACTAAGGAATACTTGTTATAAAATAAATAATTTGGATAAAACAGAAGGCGCTGAAAGGTAACTGCTATTTAACTACTATACGAGTGCAGAGCCAGAGATCTGTGCACGTGAACGCGTTTCACGTAAACGCGTTTCACGTGAACGCCGCCCTAATCTTCCCCTCCACAAGTCCGCATCTATTTTGACTCGGTTTCCCTGATTATGGAGCAGCAAGAAGTCGAGGATAAACTAAAGACGGGGGAACTTAAACGGCAAACACACACCGGGAAGAGTGAGGTGTGGAAAAGCTTCAACTTGATAATGTAAAATGCTCCAGAAACTTGCGTTGGCTTCGCTGAATGTCGTCAACGTGGCGCTTTGCTTTCATACGAGAGCAAAAAGACGTTTAAACCTGACATTTTTCCCCGTCAACTCTTAAAAAAATCCATCAATGATGGCAAATTGTCGGTTAATGTGACCTCTGCAGACAGAAATATAAAATATGTAAATGTTTATGTCGGGCTTTAATACCCGCGGGCCTGGGTCGGGCTTTAATACCCGCGGGCCTGGGTCAGGCTTTAATACCCGCGGGCCTGGGTCAGGCTTTAATACCCGCGGGCCTGGGTCAGGCTGGATTTTTTAGGCCCGATCTTACCTCTAGTCTGGATCCAGACCTGTGGGTCTTCTACTGACAACCAGAGTCTGGATCCAGACCTGGTGGTCCACCTGTGACTTAGCACCTACTAACCACTAGGGTCTGGTAGAGAAGACTAAGGTGGTCAGTAGAAGAACTGCAGGTCCAGATCCAGACTCTAGTGGTCGGTGGAGGAACTGCAGGTCCAGATCCAGACTCTAGTGGTCGGTGGAGGAACTGCAGGTCCGGATCCAGACTCTAGTGGTCGGTGGAGGAACTGCAGGTCCGGATCCAGACTCTAGTGGTCGGTTGTGGGCCACACATTCTTTCTTATCTGAGACTTTTGAGCAGGAAAAGTCTGTAAACTTGTTGGAATGAAGCGCTTTTCTGCATTCATTAGCTTGTAATTCTTGCTGATGTCTTAAAGAATGTTCCCAGTTCATCAGCATGAAACGACCCCTTTTACTGATAAGCACATATACTGTATATCACTGTCGTATTTGGGCCAATGGGGGCCCGAATGGGTCTTATTTAGTTGTTAGCGGACCATTAAACTCCGTGAGTTATTATTACGAGGCAGCACACTGCATACCTCCTCAAATATATGCTCATGCTGCCGTGTTAGCACGTGGACGAAAGCGTTTGTAGAGGTTCTTTGAAAAGGTTAAAGGGTCAGACGATTGATTTTTTAATGTAAAGGAATGACCAGGAGCCAAGAGCTGCTTGAAAACACTGGAAAAACCTTTGACGCCTGCATGTGGAAGTGACCCTGATTTACTCTAATCACATCGCTGCTGTTCGCCAGAGTTCACCAAAGAACTTACTTCACTGGGAACTGGAAATCCTGAACCATCAGATCCAGACTTCCTCTGAGACGTAATGAAGGACTACGGACGGACGGCCAGTTTCAGAAAAACTCTGACCTATTTAAATGTCACTGCGGCATAAAAACAGACATGAGTAGAGCCTTTCACAGTCTGGTCCAAGCCAAGGACAAAAGACCTTTTTTCTTTGTCTGCACAGATGTCAGTGGTTTCCACCTTAGGTGGCAAAAGCTGTTTGCCAATATATGTTTCAGAATCAGAATACTTTATTATTTTATGTGCAGAAGCTCCAACTCATAAAAATAGAAATCACAAAAATAGGCTAAAGAAAACAATTTTTATATATATATATATATATATATATATATATATATATATATATATATATATATATATATACAAACCTGTGATAGGGAAACACAGTCGTTCAAGCTAAAGCGTCCGCCTGGATCGACTGTATGTAACAATGAACGAAACATTCGGTCACGTGACCCACTGGTTTCTGAACACGCCGCCGCATGTCAGTCAGTTTTGATTCCACTGTCGAGTCGGCATGTTGAGCGGTTTATCTGCTGGAAACGTCTGACGGCAGCTCTGCAGATATTTCGGCGGGTTGGGGTCTGGTCTTTAGAAACCACCGGGTCACATGAGCGACGGCCTCATCCGTTGATTTTCACACTATGCGTTATTAGCATTAAACATAGTAGACATGTGAGCTGTCCCATGAAGACCGGAGCTGCTGAGGCTCATGCTGGACTCGTACTCGTACTTCCTCACTTATTTTATTTCCAACCACCAACTTTTCTCTGAAACTGTCTTATTGTTGTTGGCAAGACAGAGATGAACAAAGCTGAAGGAAAGTGGTGATAGAGAGACAGCAGATGGACAGATGAATTCAGACAACTGAGGGAGTGACAGCTCAGCACAAAGATCAGCGCCTTCAGGTGACAGGAAGACCAAGGTCTCATGATTTGTTGCTTTCAAACTACTCGCTGGGCTGGAGCAGTAAAGTTTCCTGCCAAAGCATCCTTCAAACAGAAAGAATAGAAGAAAGACGGCTGAGGAAACTTGAACTGTGGAGCCATCCAGGGATACAGGCCGAGATTTTTAAGGAGAGGCAGTTGGACGGTATCGTCCTAGTGACCGCTGGGACACCCTGCCAAGGACAAAGTCACCTTAGTGTGAGGTAACAGCAGGATGGCAGCTTATCTCTCCATGATTCACCCCGATCTCCCTCCGTCTGAGTCCGAGGATTTACAGGAGATCTGCTGACGACTGACTTTCCTCAGCTTCAACTCTTCCCTGCCATCACAAACCATCCTTCCCCAACGCTAACAGCCAGAAAGAGTCAATCGTTATGAGAGAAGGGTTTTCACAGAAGCTAAAGTTGGCGTCATTTTGAAGGACCTGAGTCTCTTTCAATAAATTTGGTAACAAAATAAAAGTAACACATTCCTCTTTCAGTACAGAGCTCCATGGATTCGTGTTGTGAAAACCTGACCAGAAGAGAATCTGCCCGGACGCTGGAGCCAAGTGACGACGTTTGAACTGGTTCCAGAAATACATTTAATAAACCCTGCAGGTCTGCTACGGACCACTGGAGTCTAGATCCGCACCTGCGGTTTCCCTATGGACCACTAGAGTCTAGATCCGCACCTGCGGTTCCCCTACGGACCACTGGAGTCTAGATCCGCACCTGCGGTTCCCCTACGGACCACTGGAGTCTAGATCCGCACCTGCGGTTCCCCTACGGACCACTGGAGTCTAGATCCGCACCTGCGGTTTCCCTACGGACCACTGGAGTCTAGATCCGCACCTGCGGTTCCCCTACGGACCACTGGAGTCTAGATCCGCACCTGCGGTTCCCCTACGGACCACTGGAGTCTAGATCCGCACCTGCGGTTTCCCTACGGACCACTGGAGTCTAGATCCGCACCTGCGGTTCCCCTACGGACCACTGGAGTCTAGATCCGCACCTGCGGTTTCCCTACGGACCACTGGAGTCTAGATCCGCACCTGCGGTTCCCCTACGGACCACTGGAGTCTAGATCCGCACCTGCGGTTCCCCTACGGACCACTGGAGTCTAGATCCGCACCTGCGGTTCCCCTACGGACCACTAGAGTCTAGATCCGCACCTGCGGTTCCCCTACGGACCACTAAGTTCAGCTAAAATAGCTAGCTTATGGTACCACGGTTTCTGCCAAGACGCCAAAAAGGTTTAGCTGGTCTGCCACAGGACCAGGATCACTTCTGACAGAGTCCATCCCATTCAGTCTGGGACAAGAACACATTGTTTTATTGGAGATCCAGAACTCCTGAAGTCGGGAAGCACTAGCGAGTGATGGTGGCAGAAACACCTGATCACCAGGAGGGAGTGTAACGATCTTAGCACATGTTCATGTCTTCATGTCTCTGAAAGGATTTTGTCCACAACATAACTGTAAGGTTCAGTCCCTGAACGTTAATGTTGTGTTTAGGATGAGGACCGTTTCAAACGAGAGGATTGTCTTCACAGCTGGGGTAGTCCCGTCCCAGGAGGGCCTCGATCACGCTGCTGCAGGATCAGGGCGGAATCGGAACTTTCATGGAAAAGAAAAATCTCCAAAAAGCCCACAAAAGTTACAGAAAATTTGACAAATGTAAACGGACAAAAGTAGTAATAAATAATAATTTATTAAACATTGCTTATAAATGTGGTTTATGCGAATCAGTTAAAAAAAAACCCAACAAAAACAAATTAAACTGTCCATGACAAAAAAGATGGATCGTCAACTAATTATTTAGTTACACAACCTTTATAATTCATTTCAGTTGCCAGTCCATCGCAGGGCCACATACAAGACAAACAACCAATCACGCTCACATTCACACCTACGGGCAGTTTAGAAGTATCAATCAACCTACCTGCATGTTTTTGGACTGTGGGAGGAAGCCGGAGTTCTTGGCTGGTTTTAGTTGTGTGTTTTGGGTCTTGCTGTTGGAGGACCCAAGTGAGACCAAGATTTCTGACGCTGAACACCACTTTTCTCTCCAGAACATCTTGAGGTTTCATTGTAGCTTCACAGATTCAAGCCCCTGAAGCAGCAGAACAGCTCCTAAAACAGAACCGAACCTCCTCCATGTTTCATGTCCAGCTTTTCCTTTTCTGGGGCAGCTGCAGCAACGAATGGTGTTCCACAAGTGTCTGCTTTGGGCCCAATTCTTTTTCCATTGCGTCTGTTGCCCCCGAGGTCTGTGTTAGCGAATGTAACATCTTATTTCACTGCTTTGCTGATGATATACAGATCAACATGTCTGTCCACCCATTAAACTTTTTATCCCATTTTGAGTAGTGCAGGCAGCAGTATAAGCAGAGAGTTCCAGACCTCCTTCAACCCAGCCACTTCCTCCAGGTCTTCTAGGGGAAACAGAAGTATTCCCAAGCCAGCCAAGAGATAAAGTCTCTGCAGTGTATCCTGCCTTTATGTTGAGGTGTCCTCCTGGTTAGACATATCTAAAACTCCTCCCCATGGAGGTGTTTAGGACACATCAGGACATAAATGAGCCACCTCAACTGAATTTGGAGGAGCAGTGATTCTACTCCAAATCTCTCCTGGATAACTGAACTTTTAAATTCTAACTTACAAATGCTGAATGTTTAATGCCAGATGAAAATTGTCACTGTTGCTGGAACGACGGTGCTTCCGTTGTTCCAGCAACAGTGAGTTTTGTCCATTTTTGAATTAACCAGGGTTGGCTGGAATCAGTCCTGGCCAACACGACGCCATGCAGACTTGAAAGACCCTTCAAAGCAGTCTTCAGAGACCTGAGGAGGGTCGTGGAGTTCTTTTTAAACAGTCTACAGTTAGAGGAGAAGTTCAGATGTCAGTCTCCTGCTCCAGCTGAAGTTTGAGCAGAACAAACGTGGTGACAGCAGTTTTCAGTTTTCTAAAAGCAGATCGTTTTTGTTTGTGAGCAGGTCGTTGTAATGTTTCCACCTGAATGGAAACGCTGCCATCGATCCAAGTTCTGTCTGGGATGTTTGACTTGACTCCGTTGTTTTTGAGCTGACAGCCTCAAAAAAATCTTCCACAAATGGAAAAAAAAAGACAATTCTGCTGTTGTTGCTGTTATTACCCATCCGGCTGTTTTTGCTTCTCACCCTCTTCTTTGTGTGTTCTGCAGCTTTTCCCTGGGTGAATACTGACGCAGGGCGTGTTTGGTCAAGTCTGTCCTTCTGTATTTAAGATGATCTTTCGAGCTATGGCTTCACGACTGACGCTGGGAAATGGCTCTGCAGCACTTCTTGATATAAATAATGTACAAACAAAGCAGGTACCGTGTTACAAAGTAGGAGTAACAAAACAAAAGGCCAATATCTGTGAAAGTGATTGGATTCAAAACCGTCAATAAGAAATTACTCACTCCAATGGTTTTCCAATAACCGTACCCTCAATGGGACTGCAGAAACAGGAAGTGACTAGTTACCTGTGTCGGGTTACTTTAGTGGTAGGAAACAGTAAGTGAACCCCTCAAAGCTAATGGACGGATGGATGGATGGACGGACGGACGGATGGACGGATGAACGGATGGATGCATGGATGCATGGATGGACGGACGGACGGACGGACGGACTGACGGACTGACGGACTGACGGATGGATGGACGGATGAACGGATGGACGGATGGACGGATGGACGCATGGATGGATGGATGGACGGATGGACGGATGGATGGATGCATGGATGGATGGACGGATGGACGGACGGACGGACTGACGGATGGATGGACGGATGAACGGATGAACGGATGGACGCATGGATGCATGGATGGACGGACGGAAGGACGGATGGACGGACGGACGGACTGACGGATGGATGGACGGATGGATGGATGGATGCATGGATGGATGGACGGATGGACGGACGGACGGACTGACGGATGGATGGACGGATGAACGGATGAACGGATGGATGGATGGATGGATGCATGGATGGACCCCACCAGTCGCAACTTGACCATGAGCATCTAAAGACTTTTGTGAGAGTGTGCAGTGGTGGAGTTTGTCGTGACAGATTTATTCTATTGAATAAAAGCAGAAAACTGGTTTCTCCTAAAAGGTCCACGTACTTTTTGTTGTCTCTGTGTTCTGATGTTTCTAGAAGTAGCTGCTCATTTTTTAAGCGAAAAATCTCTGGGATAAGGACCGTTTCAAAATCCAATCAGACTGGACCATCGGTTTTTAATCCGATTTTCCTGGGAGGTGGGTCACGAGCTGCAGCAAGTCTCGGCCCGGTCCAGCCCCGATGACCAGCGGCTCATCGATTTAGACCTCAGGGTCATACGCCAGGAAGTAATCAGTCAATACACTCGCCTCCTTAACAATGGTGTTTGTGTGTGCTGGGGTGGACGTCTGGGGCGCCGAGGCTCATTAGTGGATGTAAAGCAGACCTTAATGCTTCATTCAGCAGTATCGGCGATGCAAACGGGACGCTGAGGGAAAAGACGACAACAACAGTTTATTTAAAGTGTTTCTAAGGAAAGACGACAGCTCTGACGACTAAAAACAAGTGTGGCTTTATGGATTGATTTTAGTATTTAGCTGTCACCATCTCTGAAGCCAGAAATGACCATTTGTGGATGAACAGGAAGAACCAGAGTCCCAAACTGGTTTCAGGGAGCTTCAATAGATGACATCAAAGCTCAGTTAGCATTAATGACGTCACCACATCTACGTTGTGGTTGTGAAGCATTTTATATCCAACTGCTTCTCATTCACAGCAACACCAGTCTAGAGCTGGCTCCATGGATTGGGAGGCGGGTTCATCCATAACTGAGGCCGAGGTCACCTAGGTGGCAGGTATCTTAAGGTAGATTAATTATGTCCTGAGATCATCAAGGTTCTTGATGTTGTAGGGATGTCTTGGTTGGCACTGGGTGTACTCCATTGTGGTGGTACCACTTCTACACCCTTGCTACGATCCTGGAGGGAGCATGGGAGTTTATCATCCAAATACCTTTGGGTGTCTTATAGGGACATACTCCAGGACTAAGGGGTACTACTTGGGCTACGGGGTCTGTTGGAGTATTGGATTTGTTGGGGTATTGGATCTGTTGTGGTAGTGGATCTGACATTAAGGGTCATTCTGTCCCTGTACAAAAGGATTGAGAGTTCAGTCCACATTTCCAGTAGGAAGTAGAACTAGTTCAGCCAAGGGCTGTGGGGTCCAGCGTGATGGTGTCAGTATTTCATCAAATCTGGATCTTCAGCATCTCCTGAGGGATCCATAGCCATGTGTGAAATCTGAGACCATGGCTCTTCGTTGGAACAGGCGCCCCGCTCTGGAGGAGCTGCAGAGCTGCCAGTGACATCAGAAACAGGAGCAGTCATCAGAACTAACTGCAGTTTGTGGTAACCGAGCACTAACCAGAAGTTGCAGGGAACCTGGGGGGTGCGGAGAATGTTGATTTGATTTATCTTATATTTTAACATTCAATATTTTATTGTACTTGCGATTTTGTCTTTTAGTTAGTTTATATGCCAGTATTTTTACTCACCGCAGCTAGTTTTTAATTTTTAACTCCACCTTCCTTTGCATCAGAGACTGTTAACGAGGTTGCCGTGGCGATGGCTGGCGAGTCTTTGTTTGGGACCACATGAACCATGTGGTCGTCTCTGCGCAGGGACCAGCCGCCTCGTTAAAATGAACTGTTTGGTGAAACACTCAAAGGTCTGGTGAAGACGGCTTTTGGTTGGATTTGCAGCTTGGCCCAGTAGTTCCAGTTTGTGGTCCTGAAGCGGCGGCGTGCACCTCAGAGAGTGTGTGCTTGTGTGAGCGCAGCAGACGGGCTGAGGGCTGCTGTCCCGGTGGTAATGCACGTCAAGGGGCGCGCTTTAATAAATTAGCTGTGCATGTATTTTAGCTTATTAATGGTCTCAGAGGCAAATCACAACCTCTTTAATGCATCTCACTTAGCGTAGATTACAGCTGCCTTTCATAAAACCTGGCAGCTTTGGACACCTACTCTGCCTGTGAATTTGTCTTCCGCTCTGCTTCCACTCATCCTGCTCTCCTCTTCATTTTCATTCTCCCGTGATTCCTTCTCATAGATCTCCTGCTCAGCCTTTCTCGTCCGGGACGAGAAAACTTCCTGGATGAAATGTGTTCCATCTAAGATTATTAGATGTTTTTACAAACGGTTTCATTAGCGAAAAGAGGAGCAAACTGAGGCTTAGAGGCCACAGATTTTACTGTGACTCAGAGGATGGGAGAAGACTCTGGGCTTATGGGTACCGTGTTATGTACGATCACAGTCCACCCTCTAGTCCTTTACCTGAATAAACAAACTTTCACATGTCCTTGAGGTACCAGTACTCAGGGTATCGTACATCATACCTAGTCCCAGTCCTGGGAATGAATGGCCTGTACAATTTGCCTCCACTATAAATGGCTCGTCATTCCTGATCTTTTAACCTGGGTTTTTGCCTTCGAAGCAAACGGTAGCAAAAAGTCAGCCCATGCCGAAGTTTCTACACCGAGGCAAGAACCTGCTGAAGTGTGGTTCAGGGTCCCAAATTCCTCATGTGAGGCAATTTGTGGGACGTGAAAGACATGCAAACAGTGAATGGGAGGAGTACCAGATCCCCCTCACAGCAGAGGTTTTCCACTTGTTAATAATCTTTCTCATTGTAGCATTTTGAACTCCATATAGTTTGGCCCACTGCTGATATCTTTCTCTACTGGCATTGTGTTAATGCAGACCTGTGCATTAGTACTGCAGACCAGCAAAATGCTAAAACTTTTATACATATCGGCACACTTTCTGATGATGAATTCACCAAGAGCCTCAACTCTTAAATCTTGAGGAAGCAATTAGAGTGATATTTAGGACTGTCTAAATTATTTTTTAAATAAATAATGGCATAGTCAAAAAAGCTGCAGGTTCACAAGATTCTTGATGCCTAATACTAAGACAGATGTGGTTAACTTGTCCACATAGCTACACCTGTCCCTGTTTCTGCATCTCCTCCAGATCCTGAAGGTCAGCTCCTGGTAGCTGTTTCTCCATTTTGCTGAGTCCACTGGAGTCGTCAGCAGAGCAGCGCTTTGCCGTGACCCGGCTGGCCGCTGATGTCCGTAAACCAATCAGGGAGTGACAGGTGTCGCTGGGTCCTCGCTCCTTCCCTCTTCAGCTGCTTCCCCTCCTTTTCCGTCTGGTTTTTCCCACCTCCACGTGCCTTCCCTCATTCTGGGTTGCAGGAACTGGCCCGGGTACCACTCCCAGATTCTAAGAAAGCCTTTCACATTTGGTTTTGGATCTCTTTAGGATGTCCTCACCCATCTATCTTCTTCCTCTCTGCTACCATCCTCCTTTCCTCATCAGTCCATTGTGTGTGTGTTCATATTTTCCTGTCCCGCTCCACGTCTGCCTGACCTCAGATGACCTCAGGTGACCTCAGATGAATGCCAGCCATGTCCTTTTCAGTCTCATAAATGTATTTCAGGTGAGTGTTTGCATCTTTTCTTGGTCTTCAGCGGTCCGGTTGTCCGTCCAGGAGTGAGGACTGGTTACACTGGGAGTGACGGACTAGATGCCTCCTCAGCCCTGGTCTGAACTCTCTGTCACTTGTCACATTTACTTCATGTCTCATATGCTTGCTGACTTATAAACTCAGCAGATGAGACTGATGAGACCGTCGCCCTCTGCTGGCCGTAAACCGTCCCTGCAGCAAACACGCTGAACACCCAGACGTTTCACTAATGACGCCCCACTGACGTTTTTAGGAAAAGCCTTGAAGAATAGTAGATTTGAACGGTGTCCATCAAACGCGGTTTTTTGAAGTGATTAGATTAGAGCTCTTCCACAAGCCAGGTTTAATAAAATGATCAGTAAGGCACCACCAGGCATGAATGGAAAATAAGTTTTCTTAATTTGTTAACCCTAATGTGATAATGTGATGGACAGTTCATGCACATGTGACATCTGTTAACTGTACTTACTGAGAGACGGTTGTGACCGGCTTCCTCCAGGTTGGCCTGGATACTTTAGGACTGGTTAACTCTGCCTGGACCTCCATCTGGACCACGCTCAGATGAATTCTTGCGGCCTCCAAGACTGTGGTAATTAGCGGAGTATCACCTCATCAAGCCTTGTGGTGGTGCTTGACTGGACCTGGTTTTGGCAGCGTCCTCAGAAGGATGTGTAGACGGTGACGCTGGCTCAGGGGTTAGTGGGTCTCACCGGAAAGGGTGAAGAGAAGAGGAGTTGACGAGGTAACACACCAGCGTGGCTTTTAGAAGACCCAGCGAGAGTTGGAGGATCATTTACAGTGAATTGGATTATATATTTATTGAAGGAGAAACAAGAGTGGGTGGTGGTTTTTTTTCTTTCCCTTTTGGGTGGAGGGCAGAGCGGCGGTACGCGCAGCATTAAGGGCGGAGTCAGCAGGAAGACGATACAGCAGGAGGGTCCCCCCTTATGATCCAGGTTTCTTCCCCCTTATGACCCAGGTCCTGGTCCAGGTTTCTTCCCTCTTAAAGGGGAGTTTTACCTGCTGGTGTTTATGTAATAATTGATCGGGGTCATGTTCTGGTCTCTGGAAAGACTTCTGTTGTAACTGACGCTGACTCGACCGCATCTCTGACTCTCCTCTGAACCTGCCCCCCATCCACTTTACTAAGTTGCATCCTCATGGCAGACATGTTTCTGAATGTTACAGTTATCAAGTAATAACATGATTAAAGCATAATAATTTTATTTATATATATATATATATATATATATATATATATATATATATATATATATATATATATATACAATAAACCAGAGACTGAGAGCTTAAATTAATACATATTTGACATCACATGCTGAGAGAAATAAGACATAAAAAAGGTTAAAAAAAAGAATGAACCAGCCTTTGTTCCCTCTGACTCAAGATGCTTCCTACAAGAACAACTTTCAGGGCGTCTTGATGGAAAATGTTTTTTTTGGCAGCATCAGCAGCTTTCTGTCGCGTCCCAGCGGGGCTGCAACGTCCTCACCAATTGTTCAAAGTAAAAGCTGCTGAAAACAAAAAGGCCCAGACTTATGGCAGTCTGGGTGATGATGTATGAATAAAATGATGCGTAGAGAGAAATATGAATGAAAGGCGTTCAAAGTCGAGATGACTTGACGTGTTCTTTGGCAGAATGAAGCTCGCAACAAGCCTGGTTTTTCATGATAAATCTACGCGGTTCAACTCCCAGTTTCTCCTGCATGTCGCTGATATCACCAAAACCACAGCAGGGGGCTCCTCTGGTGGGACAGACCGGTGTTCCAAGGCCCACCGGACCGCCCACGGGTTGCGCTCCGCCCACGGGACAGACTGCCCACGGGGTCGCCCTCCGCCCACGGGATGGACCGCCCACCGGGCCGCCCACGGGATGGACCTCCCGCCGGGCCGCCCGCCACCCACGGGACGGACCGCCCACCGGGCCACCCGCCGGTTAAAAAACCATTTAAAGCATAACAACGTTAACAGAAGTATGAATGTATAAATAAATAAATACACACACATTTGAACATATAGAACCCATTTGAAAATAAATCTATATAAATACATGAATCTGTTACATATGTACACACATCAATGAAATAAATCTATACCCAACGTGCACACACCTACCTATAAATACATACCTGAACACGTGCACACACCTACCTATAAATACATACCTGAACACGTGCACACACCTACCTATAAATACATACCTGAACACGTGCACACACCTACCTATAAATACATACCTGAACACGTGCACACACCTACCTATAAATACATACCTGAACACGTGCACACACCTACCTATAAATACATACCTGAACACGTGCACACACCTACCTATAAATACATACCTGAACACGTGCACACACCTACCTATAAATACATACCTGCATAACACATATGTCCTGGTTAACATGACTGAAAAGAGGCAGGAAAAATGTAATCCTAAACCTTCTCCAATATTCATAATTAAACGTTTACATTTATCCTTTTTTCTGAATCTTATGTGTGTTACTGGGTTCATTTTCAAACGAGTGTGTGAGAGACAGAGTGAGTATATTCACATTGCCTAATTTGCTAATGAAACTATTAATTGAATAAATGTAGACTGTTGTTTTGATCGCCACCTCGGTGCTCCAGGTAATGACGGACTGTAGTGTGTGCACGCGTGTGCACGTGCCACTACAGGGTGACCCTGCGCCCCGTAAGCACATTTCTAAGAGGCTAATTAAAGCTCCTTCAGAATTAGGCCAGGCTTATGAACATCTCAGCGTGGCCACTAAAACTTGCTCATAACCCAACCAGGATCAATGCTCTTCATTAAGACCCGACACTGGTGCCGAGCCAGCACCAACCCACTTGAAGACAAGCGGAGAGCTGGAGGAAACCAGAAGGACTGAAGACTGTCAGGCGGGATGAAGATGAAGACGGACTGGCAGCATGCTGATGTGTTTTAATGGAGGGAATTGATCTTGTTTGCTGAAACGACTAAATGAGTAATAACATTAACACAAGTCCCTCTGTGGTCCCTCTGTGGTCCCTCTGTGGTCCCTCTGTGGTCCCTCTGTGGTCCCTCTGTGGTCCCTCTGTGGTCCCTCTACAGACCACTAGGCTCCGGACCTGCAGTTTCTCTACAGACCACTAGGCTCCGTACCTGCGGTCCCTCTGCAGTCCCTCTACAGACCCCTAGGCTCCGTACCTGCGGTCCCTCTGCAGTCCCTCTATAGATCACTAGGCTGCGATCCTGCGGTCCCTCTGTGGTCCCTCTACAGACCACTAGGCTCCGGACCTGCAGTTCCTCTACAGACCACTAGGCTCTGGACCTGCGGTCCCTCTGTGGTCCCTCTACAGACCACTAGGCTCCGGACCTGCAGTTTCTCTACAGACCACTAGGCTCCGTACCTGCGGTCCCTCTGCAGTCCCTCTATAGATCACTAGGCTGCGATCCTGCGGTCCCTCTGTGGTCCCTCTACAGACCACTAGGCTCCGGACCTGCAGTTCCTCTACAGACCACTAGGCTCTGGACCTGCGGTCCCTCTGTGGTCCCTCTACAGACCACTAGGCTCTGGACCTGTGGTCCCTCTGTGGTCCCTCTACAGACCACTAGGCTCCGGACCTGCGGTTCCTCTGTGGTCCCTCTACAGACCACTAGGCTCTGGACCTGCGGTCCCTCTGTGGTCCCTCTACAGACCACTAGGCTCCGGACCTGCGGTTCCTCTACAGACCACTAGGCTCTGGACCTGCGGTCCCCCTGTGGTTCCTCTATAGACCACTAGAACCCGGACCTGCTGTTCCTCTACAGACCACTAGGCTCCGGACCCGGGAGGGTTTGTCCAGGTTCTTTTATTCATTTTCGTTTCCGTTTCATCCCTTCGGCTTCCTGCCGGTGGACAGATGCGTCCCGCTCAGCCTCTCTTCTCCCTGCATCCTGTCATCCAGTCAGGGTCAGTCTTTGGTGCTGCTTCAAAGGTGCTGCAGTGTTTTCCTTTGGCTCGCTGACCTGCTGACACTCCCAAAGATCAGAGGTAAAGCCGGGCCGGGCCTCGCTCCGACCTCCCCGTCTCTGCAGGACAAAAACTCGCCGCCATCAATTAACAATGCGCTCCCTGGGGAGCTCCTGCTTGTGTACAAGAGCAGCGCCGCGACTGCCTCACACGACGAAGCCTCTCGCTTCTGAACATAAAATTAGTGATTCATTTGTAGGGGTGCAGATTTACTGATGTGCAGGCGGGAACATATTTCCCGGGTTCCCCCGAGGGCATCGTCGCTGACTCGTGTCATATTTACTGTGTAATTGATTTTTAAACACAGTCGTCTCGCTCCATCCCTACACCAAGTTTGTTTTTTTCCACACTTATCCCGGTCGCCATCGGCAATTGATCCTTCCGATCTGACTGCGCAGCTCTCCTCTTAATGAGACAAACATCATCATCTCTGCACTTCACTCGTCTTTATTATGTATCGTCCCTCCAGCACCTCCTCCCTCCTGTCAGCAGCAACGCCTTCTCCAGTCCAGATGTGGCCGCGGCAGCGCCGCTGGCGACGACCGCCGGAAGGAGCTGAGGCTTTAGCTGCTGCTCGGTTCGCACAAGCTGCCGTCTAACCAACGGAACCCGAAGCTTTCTCTAATAGTCCAGGTAGTCGACAAAAGTCAATGACAAAATTAACGAGTTGCGACTGTAATTATGGATTATTAGTTTATTTATTAGTTTGTCACGCGTCTGCCACAGCCGGTCTCTCACCCATACACTGTATCTAACAATGCAGGAAGCATTGGGTCACGTGACCCGTGGGTTTCTGAAGACCGGTTTAAGCCCGTTTTCCTTTGTACGGAACACGCCCACCGCATGTCAGTCAAAGTTAACTTTGGTGGCATGACCATTACAACCAAGGAAGTAATACCAGCTAGTGATTGGCTGAGCTGACTGCCGATTTCTTCACATAAACTCTCCTGCCTGGTACAAAGACATTCACCCCCCTGAGAGCTGTCATGGACGTGAAATCGGGGGTTCCGGACGGCTGGTGCTGGACTGGAGCGGGTGTCTGTGAGCTCCTGTCCTCAGAGTCGTGGACGTCATGAATGAACTTATTACAAAAGTGTAATCTGCTAAAATAACAGACCGCGACGTCGCGAGACACGAAACTCGGCTCACTAACAAACTGAAGTTCAAAGACCACAACAGCAGGAGCGGCAGAGGGAGCCGGACCTGCTCCATGTTACGTACTTCCACTCTAACGCCCTCCAATCATCTCCCACGCTGCCTAACGTGGAACTCGCTCTTCATCCGGGGTCTGATCTAAAAACATAGCTTCCAGGCCGGCTGGTTCCGCCCATTTGTCCAGTTTTACATTAACTGGGGTTTGACAGCCAGGTCCAGCCAGCACGACCCGCCCATCTGTGTGGAGGAGAAAAAACAAGTCAGAAACCGGATGGTGACATCACCAGGGAATTGTCCAGTTCTTTTTATACAGAGAGCTGAATCAGGGATTTGGGGACGAGGAACCTCCATCTGATGAAGGACCCGAGACATTCCTCAGTACTTGTACTGTGTGTACTGGTGTGTACTGGTGTGTACTGGTGTGTACGTCTGTGTACTGGTGTGTACTGGTGTGTACGTCTGTGTACGTCTGTGTACTGGTGTGTAGTGGTGTGTAAGTCTGTGTACTGGTGTGTACGTCTGTGTACTGGTGTGTACGTTTGTGTACTGGTGTGTACTGGTGTGTACATTTGTGTACTGGTGTGTACGTTTGTGTACTGGTGTGTACTGGTGTGTACTGGTGTGTACTGGTGTGTACGTCTGTGTACTGGTGTGTACTAGTGTGTACTGGTGTGTACTGGTGTGTACTGGTGTGTACGTCTGTGTACTGGTGTGTACTATTGTGTACTGGTGTGTACATTTGTGTACTGGTGTGTACGTCTGTGTACTGGTGTGTACATTTGTGTACTGGTGTGTACTGGTGTGTACTGGTGTGTACGTCTGTGTACTGGTGTGTACTGGTGTGTACGTCTGTGTACTGGTGTGTACTGGTGTGTAGTGGTGTGTAAGTCTGTGTACTGGTGTGTACGTCTGTGTACTGGTGTGTACGTTTGTGTACTGGTGTGTACTGGTGTGTACATTTGTGTACTGGTGTGTACGTTTGTGTACTGGTGTGTACTGGTGTGTACTGGTGTGTACTGGTGTGTACGTCTGTGTACTGGTGTGTACTAGTGTGTACTGGTGTGTACTGGTGTGTACTGGTGTGTACGTCTGTGTACTGGTGTGTACATTTGTGTACTGGTGTGTACTGGTGTGTACTGGTGTGTACTGGTATGTACGTCTGTGTACTGGTGTGTACTGGTGTGTAGTGGTGTGTAAGTCTGTGTACTGGTGTGTACGTCTGTGTACTGGTGTGTACTGGTGTGTACTGGTGTGTACTGGTGTGTACGTCTGTGTACTGGTGTGTACGTCTGTGTACTGGTGTGTACGTCTGTGTACTGGTGTGTACATTTGTGTACTGGTGTGTACTGGTGTGTACTGGTGTGTACTAGTGTGTACTGGTGTGTACTGGTGTGTACGTCTGTGTACTGGTGTGTACTGGTGTGTACTGGTGTGTACGTTTGTGTACTGGTGTGTACGTCTGTGTACTGGTGTGTACTGGTGTGTACTGGTGTGTACTGGTGTGTACTGGTGTGTACGTCTGTGTACTGGTGTGTACGTCTGTGTACTGGTGTGTACGTCTGTGTACTGGTGTGTACATTTGTGTACTGGTGTGTACGTCTGTGTACTGGTGTGTACTAGTGTGTACTGGTGTGTACTGGTGTGTACGTCTGTGTACTGGTGTGTACTGGTGTGTACTGGTGTGTACGTTTGTGTACTGGTGTGTACGTCTGTGTACTGGTGTGTACTGGTGTGTACTGGTGTGTACGTCTGTGTACTGGTGTGTACGTCTGTGTACTGGTGTGTACTGGTGTGTAGTGGTGTGTACGTCTGTGTACTGGTGTGTACGTTTGTGTACTGGTGTGTACGTCTGTGTACTGGTGTGTACTAGTGTGTACTGGTGTGTACTGGTGTGTACGTCTGTGTACTGGTGTGTATGTCTGTGTACTGGTGTGTACGTCTGTGTACTGGTGTGTACATTTGTGTACTGGTGTGTACGTCTGTGTACTGGTGTGTACTAGTGTGTACTGGTGTGTACTGGTGTGTACGTCTGTGTACTGGTGTGTACGTCTGTGTACGTCTGTGTACTGGTGTGTACATTTGTGTACTGGTGTGTACTGGTGTGTACTGGTGTGTACGTCTGTGTACTGGTGTGTACATTTGTGTACTGGTGTGTACGTCTGTGTACTGGTGTGTACATTTGTGTACTGGTGTGTACATTTGTGTAGTGGTGTGTACGTCTGTGTACTGGTGTGTACATTTGTGTACTGGTGTGTACGTCTGTGTACTGGTGTGTACTAGTGTGTACTGGTGTTTACTGGTGTGTACGTCTGTGTACTGGTGTGTACGTCTGTGTACTGGTGTGTACGTTTGTGTACTGGTGTGTACGTCTGTGTACTGGTGTGTACGTTTGTGTACTGGTGTGTATTGGTGTGTACTGGTGTGTACTGGTGTGTACTGGTGTGTACGTCTGTGTACTGGTGTGTAGTTCTGTGTACTGGTGTGTAGTTCTGTGTACTGGTGTGTACGTTTGTGTACTGGTGTGTACATCGGTGGGTACGTCTGTGAACTGGTGTGTACTTTTCTGTACTGCTGTGTAGTTCTGTGTACTGGTGTGTACTTCTTTGTGCTGGTGTGTACTTCTGTGTACTGGTGTGTACTTCTGTGTACTACTGTGTACTTGTGTTTACTAGTATGTACTTCTGTGTACTTCTGTGCACTGGTGTGTACATCTGTGTACTGATGTTTACTTTTGTGTACTAGTGTGTACTTGTGTATACTAGTGTGTAGTTCTGTGTACTGGTGTTTACTTCTGTGTACTAATGTTTACTTTTGTGTACTAGTGTGTACTTGTGTATACTAGTGTGTAGTTCTGTGTACTGGTGTGTACTGGTGTGTACTTCGGTGTGCTGGTGTGTACTTCTGTGTACTGGTGTGTAGTTCTGTGTACTTCTGTGCACTGGGGTGTACTTTGGTGTACTGGTGTGTAGTTCTGTGTACTGGTGTGTACTTCTTTGTACTGGTGTGTACTTCTGTGTACTGGTGTGTACTTCAGTGTACTACTGTGTACTTGTGTTTACTAGTGTGTAGTTCTGTGTACTTCTGTGTACTGGTGTGCACTTCTGTGTACTGGTGTGAACTTCTGTGTACTGATGTTTACTTTGTGTACTAATGTGTACTTGGGTTTAATAGTGTATACTTTTGTGTACTAGTGTGTACTTCTGTGTACTGGTGTGTACTAGTGTGTACTTGTGTTTAATTGTGTGTACTTGTGTTTAATAGTGTGTACCTCTGTGTACTGGTGTGTACTTCTGTGTACTGGTGTGTACTTCTGTGTACTTGTGTGTACTTCTGTGTACTGGTGTGTACTTGTGTGTACTGATGTTTACTTCTGTTTACTTTTGTGTACTAGTGTTTACTTGTGTTTAATAGTGTGTACTTCTGTGTACTAGTGTGTACTTCTGTGTACTGATGTTTACTTCTGTGTACTAGTGTGTACTTCTGTGTACTAGCGTGTACTTCTGTGTACTGGTGTGTACTTTTGTGTAACGGTGTGTACTTTTGTTTACTTCTGTGTACTGATGTTTACTTCTGTGCACCGGTGTGTACTTCTGTATACTTTTGTGTACTGATGTTTACTTTTGTGTAGTAGTGTGTACTTTTGTGTACTAGTGTGTACTTTTGTATACTAGTGTGTACTTATGTGTACTAGCGTGTACTTCTGTGCACTTGTACATGTGAAACATCATCTGCAGCTGAAAGAAATACGCAGATGTGTTGTTACTCCACCCATTTTACCCAGGATGCATCTTGTGGAGGCTGTTGTTGACTTGAGATGTCAAAGTATCCCAGAATGCATTTCACACCAACAGGAAGAGGAGAGAGGAGTAAATTAAAGTTAAAAAATATATTTTTGTTTAACAGGATGTAGTTTTAAGATGTTTTCATGTGGGAATCTGGTTATTGTAACCTTATTATTGTGGTAAAGTTATAAAGAAAGAACAGTTTTTTATATTTTGCTGTGATGCGACGACTCGCTAATCTGAGCGAGCTAAAACCAAACAACTGGAATTAGCTAGTTAACGCTTTTATGTCAGTTTTGGGTAAAAAAAACAAAATAAACTAAGCAACCATTTTTCGCTAGCTTGACTACCTTAGCTAACCAGGACCAACTAAGCTGAACGTGCTAGTGAATGTTAGTTTAAGCTAGCTAGTTTTAGCCAAGCCAGTTAAAATTACAAACCTAAACTACCCGGTTTGTGCTCGACGCAGCGGGACGGCCCTTTTCTTCCATCTCCTGCGGCATCTACGCACATATTTTGGTCCATTTTCAGGGCCCTTGTGGATCTGTCGCTTGACACCACAAACCGTGGGGCGGTGGCGAGCAGGATAGCAAACTTGTGACCAGCAAAAGAAACAAACCAGCGAAGAAGAAGCGACATTTGCTGTCTGCACACTGCTTCGTACTCTTCACCTTCCGGTGTTCATGGGCGGCTGCAAACACTGTTGTAGTGGTGCATTTCTGCCTCCAACCGGTCACTGAACTCAGCACCGCCCAGTAGTGGATGAACTACTGAACAACCAAGGCACCGTAAAAGACCCATGGGTGTGTGAGGGCGGTGACGTGGGCGGCAGTGTGGGCGTATGAGGGCAGTGACGTGGGCGTATGAGGGCAGTGACGTGGGTGTGTAAGGGCGGTGACGTGGGCGTGTGAGGGCGGTGACGTGGGTTACTAGTTTTAGGTAGTTAATGCTAAGTGACCTAAATCTTGTCGTGACACCTTTATTTTTGGACGTTTCTCCTTGATTTTAGCTGGTTTCAGGGAAACGTGAGAAGCTAACCCGCTAAAATGGCTAACTAGAAGAAAAGCTTAACCAGCACTTTTTCCTGGTTGGGTTTGAAAACGTGTTTCAAGATAATAAAGTTAATCGGAGTCTCTGAACTCTGAGTTCATAAAGTCGTTTACTCTCCAGGACCGCGACCACCTGACGGGAGCAGGCTGGCTGAGTCATACGCTGGCACTCGGCGATCAATGGTTGTGATTGATTACTGTGGCAGTCGCACAGCTCTGTTAGAGCTACCGCCTCACACGTTTCTGCTGTTTCTCAATACGAGGAACTGAGCGATCAGAAAATATCAGGGATGAGTGCTGGAAAACACCAATAAAAATAGGCAGAAATCTTAAGGATGAAGTGAAGACTGGACAAGAAACGTGAGTGGAGAAGGGAGCAGAGGTGGATATCAGAGCAGCCGCAGACCAGAGAGCCAAGCTCCTTCGGGAGGTGGGGGCTCCTCTAATCAATCCATGGATGCATTGTAAAATCAATGCTCTGTATAATTAGGGCAATCCAAGGGTAAAAAAACACCCTGCTCTGCATTTTGCCTTCGTCTGCATTACGTCGCTGCTCTCTGCTGCAATAATGCCTTCATTGTAAACGGCTTCAGGTCACAGGTACATTATTCCAAATTGGTCCGAATAATTGAAAAACCTCTAGGTCCTTGCTGTATGACTGGTCACAGAGCGACCGCGTCTCAAGTAACGGTGCCACGATAAACTTCAGCTAAGGGCGACTTCCAACCACGCTGATGGTGTTTTCTAATAGCTTTCAACTTCCAACGATGAGCTGCAATCAATACCCCCCCAACTCTTCTCAGTTGTCATCACTACACAGCAAAGACCTCCATGAGACGACCGCTCTCACAGTTCACACTGTTCTCTTCCAGAACCACTAAAGACATTTACCGTGGGTTTACACTCATGTGGAACAGTTTCATACCCCTCATTGTGAGTAAAACACACACATCGCTCCATCCATCTTCTTCCCTTTTATCCGAAGTTGGGTCTCTGGGTACTCTGAGTGTACTCTGAGTGTACTCTGAGTGTACTCTGAGTGTACTCTGAGCTCCTCCCAGATGGCCGAGCTTCTCACCTTGTCTGGACACGCTGCGGAGGAAACTGATTTCCCCCACTTGTATCTGCAGTTTCATTCTTACAGTCACTTCCCACAGCTTGTGACCACAGGTGAGGGTGGGAACGTAAACTGACTGGTAAATCAAGAGCTTCACCTTACTGGCTCAGCTCCTTCTTCACCATGACGGACCAACACATTCTGCTGCACCGAGCTGCCTATCGATCTCCTGTTCTATTCTTCTCTCACTCGTGACCAAGACCCTGAGATGCCTTCAGGCTGAAGATGAAGTCCTGTTCGGCCCTTCTGGCCTGTGGAACGAGGCTTTGGCCAAAGCTAAACAACCAACTTGTGGTAAGTGAGATCCAGTAGGCATGTTCCACCTGACTGTCGGGATTGTTTGTTGCAGCTATATGCCCCTTTTTAAAATCTGTCTTTATGTATTTATGTTTTAGATTATGTTGGGAAAAGTCACCTCCTAACGAGATGGCATCTCCCACAGGCTTCAAAAACCGGCTTTGCCTCGTTCTTTCATACAGTCTGTGATGCACTGCTACACTGCCAGACAAACAATGAGCACATTTAACTGCTTTACGATCTTTTGTCAAACAGCTGTTCCATCACCCAGCAGCAGTTTTTTTAAACTCAGTGGGACTCGACACCCGTAAATGACTGCAGCAGTCGCACTAAACGCCGGCTGCAAAGCAAACAACGGAGCTACTGCACGAAAATGCACCAACTGACAGTCAGCTGGATGCTTTCCCTGTTTCACCAGCAAAACAAACGATTGAGAAGGAAACGCAGCCTGAAACGGGCAGCAGAGCCACGGCGTCCCCGGGCTGTCCAGTCATGTGTTGGATATCCAGTTTCTACAGCTCTGCGCTTCATTACCTTGTCATTCCAGCAGACACTGCTGATACGACTTCGTAGATTTCCTGAAACCGATCTGAGCTCTGGAGTCTTCAGACGCCCAGTACGCTTAGTCCACAACTATAGCTTCTTAAGAACCAGTGAAACACTTCAGGTTAGTTGTTCATCAGAAACATCTACTGATGGAAAGGGGACCTCTGAAGACATACGATCAAGATTAGTTGATCTGCAGAGCGCAAGAAAAAGATACAAAAGTCTTCTGAGAGCGTTAGTCATCCGCCAGGTCAGTTAGACAAAGTGTCTAGAAGTAGTCACAGTTTAGTTTTGTAGAAACTCTGCCAAGAAGTGGACATCCAGCCAAGATTTATCTAAAGGTACAACACAGAAACCTCAATGAGGTCAAGAAGAACCCACATGGAACAAGTGAAGGCCTGAAGATATCCCTGGAACTGAAAAATTCTTTTCACGAGTCTACCATATGGAAGTCACTAAACAGACAGGAAGTTCAAGAACATTACGGAGGAAGATGGAGTTGGCCAAAGAGCACCTTGATGATCTGCAACTCTACCAGGAAAATGTTTTGTGGACTGAAGACACATTGAATTGTTCAGGAAGACTCCTCCAGCTCTGGGGATGGAACTAAAAGTCCAAAACCCACCAGCATTAGAACATCACCCCAGTGATGAAGCACGGTGGAGGGAGCATCATTGGCTTTAGTAGTCATGTGATGCAGCAGATTACAGACAGGAAACATGGAAGTAAATCCTCCACAGAATAAATTTGGAAAAACAAAATCCATCTTCTTCAGTCCAGTTTTCCAGCAACCCTTTTGCTTTTGTTGACTGGTTTGCTTGACGTCCCTCCTGCAGTGTTTGTTCAGTCCCGTATTTGATCTCCTGCACCTTCGGCCACAAAAGAAGCAAGGCAAGGATCCCCTCATGGGACTGGTCCCCCAGCGCTGGCTGCTTCCTGGACTGTTACCATCACAGATGATCCAGATCTGCAGCGGTTCCTCTACTGACCACTAGGGTCCCGATCCAGACCTGCAGCAGTTCCCCTACTGACCACTAGGGTCCCGATCCAGACCTGCAGCAGTTCCCCTACTGACCCCTAGGGTCCCGATCCAGACCTGCAGCAGTTGATCAACAGACCACTAGGGTCCCGATCCAGACCTGCAGCAGTTCCCCTACTGACCACTAGGGTCCTGATCCAGACCTGCAGCAGTTGATCAAAAGAGCACTAGGGTCCTGATCCAGACCTGCAGCAGTTGATCAACAGACCACTAGGGTCCCGATCCAGACCTGCAGCAGTTCCCCTACTGACCACTAGGGTCCTGATCCAGACCTGCAGCAGTTGATCAAAAGACCACTAGGGTCCTGATCCAGACCTGCAGCAGTTGATCAACAGACCACTAGGGTCCCGATCCAGACCTGCAGCAGTTCCCCTACTGACCACTAGGGTCCTGATCCAGACCTGCAGCAGTTGATCAACAGACCACGAGGGTCCCGATCCAGACCTGCAGTAGTTCATCAACAGACCACTAGGGTCCTGATCCAGACCTGCAGCAGTTCCCCTACTGACCACTAGGGTCCTGATCCAGACCTGCAGCAGTTGATCAACAGACCACTAGGGTCCTGATCCAGACCTGCAGCAGTTCCTCTACTGACCACTAGGGTCCTGATCCAGACCTGCAGTAGTTCCCCTACTGACCACTAGGGTCCTGATCCAGACCTGCAGCAGTTCCTCTACTGACCACCGGAGGTTGATGGAGACTGGACTCTGCAGATGGACTGCAGGGTTTCCTACATCTGCACTGGACTCAGCCAGGAAGTTGGAATGCTGATGTCACTGAGAGGTCAACACGGATCTTCTGAAGTAAACCGTGTCTGAAGCGCCCAAACGCCACTCGTCTCACTGCTGGGTTTGATGGCCACGTGGAACTCTGATTGGTTGCAGTTCCTCGACTGGCCACTGGAGGCTTCAAAAGCGAGTCCATCTGCATCGACCTCCGGGCTGAAATGTCCAACTTTAGAGCAGAAATAAACATATTTCCTGTCTGGCACAAGAAACTGTTTTGGTCTCAATAGTTTAATTTCACACCCATGACGACTCTGAGGGGGTGAACTTTCTTTGCACTACGTCAGGAGAGTTTATATGAAGCTATAAATGTATTTCTAAGATGATTGACGGTCAGCTCAGACACTGACTTGCTGTTATCACTTCCTCATCTGGGCTCGTCATGTGACCGAAGCGACCAGCTGCTTGTACGAACCGTCGTCAGTTAAACGCAGCAGTCGCTTATCCCGCTGGAAACGACTGTCTCAGATCTACTGAAGGAGCTGGGAGCAGGGCTGACTTTGATTGACATACAGCAGGACCCCGTATGAAGAAAGAGGCTTCCAAACTTCAGAAACATGTGGGCCACGCCTTGTCCGTTGCTTGTCATGGTCTCTGGTTAGGACGGCAGACCGACTGATGTTCTCCAGGCTCAGGAGGACCGGCGCTCCCCCGATCTGTAATGGATAACCAGGCCGGACCTGAAACCAATCCAAAACTCTTGTCAACACACGCGGCAGCACATTTACAGACATATGCACATAAAACCTCCCTCATCCAAGAGCATTTAATCTGTCTAAGTGTTTCCTCTCCTCCTTCCTTCCTTGAGCCTCTTCACCCTTCCAGATGTCAGTATCCATGCCGTCATCAGTTCCCCCTGAAAACGAGGCTCGTCTCCGTTAATGCTCCTCTTCTGTCATAAATCCCTGCTTTAATGCTGATGCTGGTTTCTGGGTAAAAGAGATGGCTGCACGGCACAAAGTCACTTATCAGATTACATCTGAGCTTCATCAGGAAAGCACCAACCAGACTGTAGATGTTTACTGTGACCTGTTGGCTTCTCATCAGGTCTAATCTCTAATATCATCTGTATGCTTGACATTGTGTCAACGTACTGGAAAATGGAGTTACGTTTTCCTCTTCTGCTGTAATCTCACATGCATCTCCTTTTTCTTGTTACATTTACTCGAACAGACTTTGTCGTTGCAGATGCAGTCTATACTCAACTCAAAAGTTAGTTAACTGGTGACACTGGACACTTTTGTATTTTACTGATAAAATGAGAAAAAGTGCCTGTCTGCTCGCATGCACGTCTCCGCAGCCTGTGACGCTCTGGTCGATGTTGAAATGCTGACTTCGGTGCTGTCCAAGAACAAGGATCTGAGCGGGACCCCAGAGGCCGATTCCAGCAACCATCACCAGGAATCTGGAGGTCAGCGCGGATGTTAACGTCCAGCCTCTCCTCGTAACAAGCCTCCTCCGTGAACAAACTCCCTGAAGTCGAAAACAGCTTTGGACAGCAAAGCTGTGATGCAAGGACGCGCTGCTGCAAACACCACCACGCTCGCATCACTCCAGTTGGTCGCGTTTGCGCTACAAACAGCACCTGGATGTAAACTGCTTACTCTTTTTGGATTTTTGTGGATTTTACACAAACATTCAATTACACAAAGTAATGACTTTTTTTGTTTGTTTGTGAGGGAAATTGCTTAGCTCTGGTGAGAAGAAACCCCGTGAGCGGGGTCCCTCAGAGCCTCGGAGGCCCACTTAGCGGCTGTGTGGATTTGATGAGAAGGCCCTTTTGGCTTATTTAGTGAAGTGCTGCCTAATATGATTACGGTCAGCACGTCTGCTGCTCCCCCTCACATTAGGGAACAAGCTGGGAGCTATTAGCCGAATCCCTGGTGACCTCTTCAGATTCCTGGAGAGAGAAACCCCGAGGATACACCTTGGGGGGAAAAAGGAAAACCACACAGCGACTGAAATATCAGGAGACGGACACACTCGACCTCTTCAGGCATAACTGATCATCTGTCACTGTCCCACAGAGGTCACTTTTAATGGGATATTGGCGGACGCAGCCTTGTCCATGCCCATTGAGGAGAGATGAGTATGGATTGAAGAACGCTCCAGCGCTGCGCTGGTGGACGCCATAATGAACGGGATGGTTCCTACTGCGATGAAGTAAAACAAGGAGAAGTACTCATCAGCAACACTACACAGTTATCTCCTTTTTTTCTTTTCCTGTAAATAGCACAGGCTGTTAAAAATTGATGGGACGTTGTTTGTAGGAAGGTACTTACAAACATGGGTATATGGACGGAACCAGCAGGCCCGTAAGCCTGCAGGAACACGTCCACCTGTGCTCAGTCAGGTATCCAAGTGTCGTGCATGAAACAACATCTGAAACGAGTGCTGCCAGAGGTGAAACAAGGACAAGTGCACCTCCACTGGGATCTACAGTCACCCGCGTTGCTGCTCGGGGGGGTTGGACCTGTTGTAGTCTGGTGATGAATGCTGAATCAGAGCAGGTCCCAACAGCGCTCAGCTAAGAAGACTCCGGAAATGATCTACCGTGGTTCCAAGCTTCCTGGACCCCTTCATGACGGATTGACTCACTGGTCTTCTGCCTGGACTCAACTCTGGAAAGCATCAAGGCCCCAAAATCAATCAACCATCCGTCCGTCCGTCCATCCGTCCGTCCATCCGTCTGTCCGTCCGTCTGTCCATCCATCCACTCATCCATCCGTCTGTCCGTCCGTCCGTCCGTCCGTCCGTCCGTCCATCCGTCCGTCCATCCGTCCGTCCATCTGTCTGTCCATCTGTCCATCCGTCTGTCCGTCCGTCTGTCCATCCATCCACTCATCCATCCGTCTGTCCGTCCGTCCATCCGTCCGTCCGTCCATCCGTCCGTCCATCTGTCCGTCCATCCGTCCGTCCATCCGTCCGTCTGTCCATCCATCCATCCACCCATCCATCCGTCCGTCCATCCGTCCGTCCATCTGTCCATCCATCCGTCCGTCCATCCGTCCGTCTGTCCATCCATCCATCCGCCCGTCCATCCGTCCGTCCATCTGTCCGTCCATCTGCCCGTCCATCCGTCCGTCCATCCGTCCGTCTGTCCATCCATCCATCCACCCGTCCATCCGTCCGTCCATCTGTCCATCCATCCGTCCGTCCATCCATCCATCGACGTCCAGGTTCAGGTCGTAGGGGCTGCAGTCCAGGCAAAGTCCAGACCTCCCTTTCTACAGTCACTTCCTCCAACTCTTCCAGGTCTTCTGAGGAGGCCTCTAGTTGGACATGCCTGAAACACCAAGAGAAATCCAAACCAGTTTCTCAAACAGTCTCAACTGGCCCCTCTTGATGTGGAAGAATCAGTATCTTGTCATGGTGGAGGAGTGTCTGAATGATCCCTGCTGACCCTGCTAGGATCCCCCACTCAAACCGGTCCTTAGGGATGGGCCACACAAATGGACACAAGCAAGGAGCCACATACACCCTGCCCAGATGCAGGCTACCAGTGCTCCATCCTGGAGCTAGGCCTGGGGGAGGGGCTTGTTGGGGGGCTTCACCTTCATAAGAGCTCACCACTTGAAGAAGGGGCCATGTGGGTCTGGTACAGTGTTACAGGCAACAGCTGAAGGTGTAGGACTTGGCATGCTGACCCCCAACCTCCAAAACACAATGTTAGATGTTAAAAGACAATGCAACAATGAGAGGAGGACTGAACTGGACCGTTTGTTTGGAAGTTACCAGGAGAAAACCTCTTCTGTTCTACAAAGAGCATGGAAGCACGACTATAGTTCACAAAACTGCATCTGAGCAAACCTGGAACAACGTCCTCTGGACAGATCAGACTAAAGTGGAGATGTTTAGTCTTAATGTCTAGAACCATGTTTGGAGAAAAGCAGCAGGAACACAGTAGGTCTGAGGTGGTGGTGGAGGAATGATGGTCTGGGACCTGGACACCTGTCGGTCACTGAGTGGACCAGAATCTTTTGTTGACAAATGTGAGGACATCTGTCTGACAGATAAAGCTTGGCTGACTGGGTCATGTGACAGGAAATGATCCCAAACACAGCAGCAGATCTACGTCAGAATGATGAAAAATAAGAGTCCAGGTTCTGGAACGACCTGGTCAGTCCAGACCTGAAGTTTAGAGGGCTTTGGATTATGGGGGTATTTTTGTTAAACAGTGAAAACAGACAAAGATACACGTTGATATTTATCCTGAGATACATTTTTATTCTCTGATTTCTACTAAACAGCCTTTGAAATGTGACTGAGATTCCAGCTGGAGTTGTTTTTCTCTGAACATGATCATCCTAAAGATCTCCTTCCAGACCTCAGATGAAGCATCTCTGCAGCTGACGCCGTTGAATCGGACTGCTGGAGTCCGTATGCAGCAGAATCACGTGACTGAATCCAGAGGAGCTGCTGGGACCGGACTGCAGTCTGGTCCTGCAGACGCAGTGCAGGGACCCTCAGAGCCCCATCGGAGCCTTATCAGAGCGCGCACACCGCCCCCCGCTGGACGCTGTCAGATCCGCAGCTGGAAAACGTCTGTTCTGGAGGAAAACAGCAATAAAATAACTAGATAATAAATATGGGATCTAACTGAACTCGTTCCAGTCACGTAAAGAAATTAATCCTTATTCTAATGTGTTTGGACCTGTTTCAGGTTCAGTCAAATTAACAGAGTTTCATGATTGTTTACAGAAAATACAATATCAGCAAATAATGGCAGAATTTTATGGCTAATGACTGATCAAACTATTACTGACTGCTAACACAAATTAACTTTACTCTGGTTTTATTTTGTTTTGTTTTGGGGGGTTTTGTACATCTTCGCTTTTATCTCTCTTCCCCTCCTGTGTTTCAGGTTATAAAG
>CM026204.1:30324517-30329517 GCA_014839995.1 Xenentodon cancila
AAATTTTGTGTACACTGTGTGCAAATGTTCGTATCCTTAAATCCCATTTTAAACATTTTTTCCCCCGTGAAATGAATCCTGTGAATTACGTTGTATTGTATAAGTTGTAGATTAGCATTTGAGGTGGATATAAATATATTTTTACAAATTTGAGGCCAGAAGTCAGCATTGAAGGAAATCTCTAAATCTTGTTCCCATTTAGTTGTTGGGATGGACATTGTAGACTTGTTTATCGCAATTAACTTATAAATTTTGGATAAAATTTTATATTGACTAGTAATTTGAGTTAATTCTGAAATCAGCAGAGGAAGGTTTAGGTTGGGTGTTTTACTACTTATTTTTGTCTTAATAGCAGATTTAATCTGAAGATATTCTAGAAATTGATTTCCTCCAATGTGATGCTTCTGTACAAGGTGAGAGAAAGGAACCAGAGTGTTGTTTTCGTAGATGTGTTTGAGGTGCGTGATACCCTTAGTGACCCATGATGCTAGATTTAATGGTTTCCCGTTTATCAGAAAGTCCGGATTATTCCAAATGGGAGTGTATTTACTCGGTGTTACTGACGTGGCGTTGACCATTTGGTAGAAGTCCCACCAGGCTGTCAGAGTTGAGGCTATGATTGGGTTTTTGAAACAGGGGTGACGAGTAATAGTACGGCTTATAAATGGCAAATCAGAGATTTTGATTTCTTTACAAAATAATTGCTCTAGCTCTATCCAAGAGCAATCACACTGATTTGGTTTGATCCATTTATAAACATACTGGAGTTTATTTGCAAGATAATACTGAAGGAAGTTTGGTGCCTCCAGACCACCATGTAATTTAGTTTTTTGTAGCGTTGATAATTTAATTCTAGCTTTTTTGCTTTTCCAATAATAGTGTGTAATTATTGAATCTAGGGATTTGAACCAGGGGGTTGGAGGTTTGATTGGGATCATTGAGAAGAGATAATTTACCATAGGGAGTATGGTCATTTTTATTGTGGCAATTCTACCAATGAGGTTTATTGGTAAATTTATCCACCGTTTTAGATTTCCTTCTATTGTTTTCAGGAGTGGGTTGTAGTTAAGGCCAATTAACTCTGACAGCTTAGGGGAAATGTTGATTCCCAGGTATTTGATGTTGCCTGTGTTGATTGAGAACAATGCAGTGTCATTTACAACATCCCAGCTGTTAGCATTCAGTGGAAGTAAGGTGGATTTAGACCAGTTAATAGAGTAGTCTGAGATATCAGAGAAAGAATTAATAAGGTTGATAGTTTGAGGAAGTGATGTAGATGGGGTTTGTAAGTACAAGAGTATATCATCAGCATATAAGCTGATTTTATGGGTTGCGTCTCCAGTTTTGATTCCTAGAATATGTTTATCTTGTCGTATGGCTGCTGCAAGAGGTTCTATAAAGATGGCAAATAGGGATGGAGAAAGTGGACATCCTTGCCTTGTACCCCTGTGTAGAGTGATCCGCTGTGATATTAATCCATTTGTGGTGACTGTTGCCATCGGTGATGTGTAAAGAATCTTGATCCAATGAATAAATGATTCACCAAAGCCGAATTTTTTAAGTGTTTGGAATAAGAATTCCCAATTAACTTTATCAAATGCTTTTTCTGCATCCAATGAGAAAATGGCTGCTGGTGCATCTATTTGTGTTGAGTAGTGAATCAGATTAAATAGTCTCCGTAGGTTATTGGCGGAGTGTCTTCCTTTAATGAAGCCTGTTTGGTCTGGATGAATGATAATTGGAGTTACTTTTTCAATTCGTAGCGCTAGAGCTTTACTAATTATTTTTGTGTCTGAATTAATTAGGGATAACGGGCGGTAGCTTGCTGGAAGAGTGGGATCTTTTCCAGGTTTTAATATTAAAGTAATCATTGCTGTATTCATCTCCATGGAGAGCTTGGATTTTTCCTTAATTTCTGCTATTAATCTTGTAAATATGGGTGCTAGAATGTTCCAAAAGTGTTTATAAAATTCTGCCGGGAACCCGTCTGGACCCGGTGATTTGTTATTAGGCATTAGTTGAAGAGCTTTATGGATCTCTGTTGGAGTTAGAGGTCCATCAAGTTCAGGAAACGTTTTTCAGCTTTTCCCTTTCAGAGGATCTTTGTGCCGCGACGGCGGATGACTCAACCCGGTCCTGGTACCGGCTGAGAACGCCGGCTTACTGGCGGACTTTATAAACTCACAAGATTGCACAAGAAAACCCAGAAAGAAGGCAATTGAGATTTTATAAGAACAGAAAAATGTGGACTCCATAAACTTGCAAATTTGCAATTAAAAACTCAAGACAAATTTAATGTCTGTAATGCAAATTTACAAGAGAAATCTCAGAAATTGTGACTTTATTAATTTGCAAAAATCAATTTCGTACTATCAATTTGCTAATTTAAATGTGGCTTTATAAATTCACATATTTGTAAATGAAAACTAAAATTATGAAGTGGTAAATGAGCAAAAAAAATTCAGAAATTTCCTTGTTTGAAAACTTTGACTTTAGGTTGCCAGTTTGTGGAAACAAAGTTCAAACATAAGAAGCCAAACTTATATTTTCCAAGTTCAAACCTTTAACTCTTGTAGATTCGTAATTTTGTAAAGAAAAAGTAATAAATTATGACTTTATAAACTTAAAAGTTGAAAGATAAGGTCTGAAGTTTAAAAACGCAGAGTTATCAGAAAAATGTCAGAAAAATGTGACGTTAAAACGCTCTAATTTGTGGGAAAAAGTCATAAGTTCTTCAAAAAAATAGAATTTTTGCTCCAGAAAACATTACAAAATTAAAAAATCTGCAAGGAAAAAATGTGAATGGAATTCATAAACTTTCAAATTTGCAAGAAAAAATGTATAAACTGTGACTTTAAAAGCACTAATTAGCAAAGAAGAAAATACTCGTCTGTCCATAAAGACATCTAAATTCATTTGTCCACTGATTCCGGATATTGAAGCTGAGCTGGTAGAGCCCCCTGGTGGCGGGGAGGACCTTCTACATCCGCATAGACGAATAATATCACTGGAAACGGAGCTGAATGGCTCTGTGATAGACTGGTGACCCGTCCTGGTGGACCCCGCCTCTCGCCTGTAATGAGCTGGGATAGACTCCGACAGACCCTGCGCAGGATAAAACGGGTTTAGAAGATAGATGGAGCTGGGGACAGGATGACTGCTGATTTCTGATGAGGTTGACAGCGGAGGACTTTTGGACTCTGATGTGAAGTCCACCTGACACTGCTCCGCTGTTTCCTCCAGGTGACCAGTTATCACCTCCCTCATGACGTTGTCAGTTATGTCCATCAGAGATAACGCTGAAGCGGTCAGAAGAACAGCCTGAACCCTCCAGATGTTCTACAAACTTCCAGCCTAACAAACATTCCATACTGGACACTAACCCATCATCTGAGGTCCAGCAGAACCAGTATGGACACTAATCCATCATCTGAGGTCCAGCAGAACCAGTAAGGAGACTAATCCATCATCTGAGGTCCAGCAGAACCAGTATGGACACTAATCCATTATCTGACGTCTAGCAGAACCAGTATGGACACTAACCCATCATCTGAGGTCCAGCAGAACCAGTATGGACACTAACCCATCATCTGTGGTCCAGCAAAACCAGTATGGACACTAATCCATTATCTGATGTCTAGCAGAACCAGTATGGACACTAACCCATCATCTGAGGTCCAGCAGAACCAGTATGGACACTAACCCATCATCTGAGGTCCAGCAGAACCAGTATGGACACTAATCTATTATCTGAGGTCCAGCAGAACCAGTATGGACACTAACCCATCATCTGAGGTCCAGCAGAACCAGTAAGGACACTAATTCATTATCTGAGGTCCAGCAGAACCAGTATGGACACTAATCCATTATCTGAGGTCCAACAGAACCAGTATGGACACTAATCCATCATCTGAGGTCCAGCAGAACCAGTATGGACACTAACCCATTATCTGAGTCCATAAGAAGGTCATTGGAGACTGGAACCAGTGCTGTTTCTGTGCTCTGATGCATCCGAACCCTGACTGAAGAACTTCAAATAGATCATTTCTATACAAATGTTCACACAGCTGCTGCAACGACCTTTTCCAGAATTTTAGAGATAAATGGAAGGTTGGAAATCGGTCTATAATTAGATAAAATGTCTGGGTCAAGAGGGTTTTTAAAGTAATGGTTTGATTACTGCGACTTTAAAAACATCACACGTGGCACATATCCTAAGACCAGGGACAAGTTGATCTGGTCCAGTGTTGTCGCACCAATGAGAGAGAAAACATTTTTATGATTTTATGATTTCAATGATAAACTGAAAGGAAGTTACAAGGGTTACAGGAGTTTTCTAGAAGCAAAGGCCGCCCACCTGGCGGCAGAAACCTGGTCAAACCGGTTCATGACTTTGATGATGTTACTACAGAATCAAGCGCAGGATTAAACGGGCGTTTCAGAGCTTCGGACGTGCCCGAGTGTCCCGGCAGCAGATAGAAGCTAACAGACTCAAATGAAACAGATATGGAGGTGGCAGACAGGCAGACGGGAGCCCGCCTCTTCGGGGTGTCAGAGATTATTCCGACTCCTACTTCACATTCCCACTAAGCAGCTCTGCAGAGTTTCTGCCTCCCAAATCCCTCCTCCTCCTGCTGCCATGTTCCTGCTGGAGGTCCAGCGCTCTGCTGGACTGCTGAAGATCCGACGATCGGTCGGTCGGGCGAGCGGTCGGTCGGGCGAGCGGTCGGTCGGGCGGTCGGGCGAGCAGTTGGTCGGGCGTATGTTTCCTAAAGTTATTTTCTGTTTGTGCTTTTAGAACTTTGGTGACATTCTTCCCACGGCTTTTCTGGACGCTTGTCCGTGAAACTTTGATTTTGATGTTTGCGTCTTGAACGTAATTGTACTGCCCCGCCCACCAAACGATCTGTCCTCCCCAAACGGCCCAAATACGCTGTTTACTAACTCGACTTGAATTTGCAGTTTAGATTCATAAATTTATCTGGATCACTCAAATCATC
>CM026204.1:30339517-30387017 GCA_014839995.1 Xenentodon cancila
GATGATGCTCTTCAGTTTGTGTATTGTTTTAATTGATTCGTAAAGTTAACAGTCCAGAGATGACTAAAGTCCTGGTCCTGAAAAGCCCCATGAACTCTGGAAGAACCAGAACTAGATCCTGACAATCCAAGCAGAACTGGACCGCAGAACTCATCTGTCTCGCTGAGCGTGCTCCCAAACGACAGGTCAGAAACCTGCGCGATTAATGCCAGGAGTCCGTCGTGTGTCGGAGCCAGATGGATGGAGGTGGGGTGGGGGGGCTGATAACGGCTCCCTCCTCCCACAAAAACAGACCCTCCATCCATCTGATCTAGGGCCGGCAGCCCCACGGGGCGGGAGCGTGGGGTTAAATTCCTCCGCAGTTATTCATCTCACACACACACACACACGCACACACACACACACACATATACACACACACCACACATTCACACACAACGTTCCCTTTAAAAGCTAAGAGAACGAACAGGAAACAGGAACGCAGTTATTCTGGGGTTTTTTAATTTATTTTATTTACATACATGTAAAATAGAAGAAAAATCAGTTTTCTCCTAAAAATTTAAAATTTTCCTTTAAAAAAATGTCCCAGATATTTGTTACATATTTGCAAATGTGTAAAATCAAATTTCTTGGTTTTCGCTCAGAAATTTGTAATTAAAATCAGAAATTCAGAGTTTTATCTGCCAAATGTACAGGCTTCTAAACTCTTACAAAGATACGTCAAGATGAAAGAACACGCTCGTATTTGATAATTCAGTAATAACAACAATAACAGAAGTGTCAGCTAACAGAAATTGTAGTTTAGCCAGCTAAGTTTACTTTGTTTCTGGGGTTGAACTTGACGTTTAGATCCAATAATCTAGATGTGTAACACATTGACGCGTCACCATTAACCTTCAAAGGTTTGACCGAAACAGAAGCGTCCAATCAGAATCCTTCTTTGAACTTCCAGCTCCAGTCTGGCTGCTTCCTCTTAGAGAAGACATTGGACTTTTACTGAAATAAAGTTATAAATGCTTTACACAAACTGTTTCTGTGTGCAGACCTGATAGACGACATGCCCGTCGAGGGCAGGGAGTGTGTCAACTGTGGGTCAGTGTCCACGCCTCTGTGGCGCCGAGACGGCACAGGACACTACCTGTGCAACGCCTGCGGCCTCTACCACAAGATGAACGGCATCAACAGACCTCTCATCAAACCCCAGAAACGGCTGGTAAGACCTGTAGAACCCGCGAGAGACCTGCGAAAACCCACGAGAACCCATGAGCGATCCGCAGAACCGGCAAGAACCCACAAGAACTCGCAAAAATCCTGCAGAGCCCGCGAGAGAACTGCATAAACCCGCGAGAACCCGTGACAGATCCGCAGAACCCGCGATAACCTGCAAAAAACTTGCTAGAACCCATGAGAGATCCACAGAACCAGCGAGAGAACTGCATAAACCCGCGAGAACCCGTGACAGATCCGCAGAACCCGCGAAAACCTGCAGAAACCTGCAAAAAATCTGTGAGAACCCATGAGAGATCTGCAGAACCCGCAAAAACCCGCAAAAGACCCGCAAAAGACCCGCAAAAGACCCGCAAAAGACCCGCAAAAGACCCGCAAGAACCCGTGAATGATCCACAGAAGCCACAAGAACCCACAAGAATTTGCAAAAAACCTGCGAAAACCCGCAGAAGACCCGCAAGAACCTGTGAGAGATCCGCAGAACCCCCAAAAAACCTGCGAGAGACCTGCGAAAACCTGTGAAAGACCCACAAGAACCCATGTGAGGCCCGCAGAACCCGCGAGAATCTGCAAAAAAACTACGGAAACCCATGAGAGATCTGCAGAACCTGCAAAAACCCACAAGAACTCGCAAAAATCCTGCAAAAGACCCACCAGAACCCATGAGAGGTCCGCAGAACCCGCGAGAACCTGCAAAAAACCTGCGAGAGAAATGCGAAAAGCCATGAAAGATCTGTGAGAACCTGTGAGAGATCTGCAGAACCCGCAAAAAACCTGCAAGAGACCTGTGAAAACCCGCGGAAGACCTGCCAGAACCCATGAGAGGTCCGCAGAACCCGCGAGAACCTGCAAAAAACCTGCGATAGAACTGCAAAAAGCCATGAAAGACCTGTGAGAACCTGTGAGAGATCTGCAGAACCCACAAAAAACCTGCAAGAGACCTATGAAAACCCACAGAAGACCCGCCAGAAGCTGTGAGAGATCCACAAAACCTTCCAGAGACTCGGGAGAGACCTGCAGAACCCGCAAGTACCTGCAAAAGAGACCTGCGAAAACCCGCGAAAGATCCGTAATAACCCGTAATAGATCTGCAGAACCCACGTGAACCCGCAAAAAACCTGTGAGAAACCTGCGAAAACCCAGAAAAGAACGTGTGAGAGATCCACAGAACCCGCGAGAGACCCGCAGAACCCACAGAGACCATTAGTCTTTTTAGCTTGGCTGACTTAGCTTAAGATAACCTATGATGCCAATTTATGTTACTTTACATTAATTCATTCATTCATTACATCAAATATGTCCAAACATTCTTATTTTAAGTTGCTACTTAAAATTTTAAGTCTCGTCAGAACAGAAACCAGAACCAGCGGAACTGAATCTGTAAAAGACAACACACTTTGTCTTTGGAGCAGAAATCTGTTTTATTACTCAGAAAGTTATTAAGATATGATGCTTTATGAGTCCCAAAGAGAGGAAATCTGAGGAAACAGGCCGAGCAAATAAAGTATTTTACCTGAAACCGTTATAAATGCATACCTGAGCCTCAGACCTGTTAAAATTCCCAACACAGTGCTACTCGTTTCCACTCATTTTTTTGAGGCTGGTCTTGTTCTTGCCAAGGTTTGGCTGTTTGTTTCCCAGGATCCGGCCTCTCCACAGCAGCTGTGGGTTTCCCAACAAAGTCCTCCCACATCACGGCCATTTTCTCTGTTTTTGTTTGCCGGCACTGACCTTGTCCTTGGTCCGGCACCTTTTAGAAAAGGCTTTCTATGGTAACATTCTTCTGCTGATTTAACTCGAAACAACAACGCAGAAGCCCACTGAAGGAGCAGGGATGTCCAATGTTTATTGGTACAAACTTACTGATTGTAGTGTGTCTTGTTGGTATGTAAGTTTTACCTCAGAGGAAAAACAACTTTAGCTTTTTTTTTTCTTTTTTAAATGAAGTCAAAAAAAACAAAAATCATAAAAGTTTCATTTCAATTCAATTTTATTTATATAGCGTTTATTACAACACAAGTTGTCTCTAGGTGCTTTCCAGAGACCAGAACATGACCCCCGAGTAAATTATTAGTACCAATTATTATATATATATATATATATATATATATATATATATATATATATATATATATATATATATATATATATATATATATATATATATATATATATATATATATATATATATATAGAGAGAGAGAGAGAGAGAGAGAGAGAGAGAGAGAGAGAGAGAAATTATCGTGTAGCACTGAGGGTTTGAGAGTAACGTAATTTCGGTTCTTTGTATGTACCTCACATGTGATAGAATTGACAATAAACGTAACTTTGAGTTTGACTTATTACATAAACAACGGCAGGTAAAAACTCCCCTTTAAGAGGGAAGAAACCTGGACCAGGACCTGGATCATAAGGGGGTAGAAACCTGGACCAGGACCTGGATCATAAGGGGGGGACCCTCCTGCTGAAGACCAGCAGGTAGAGCAGGAAGTAGAGAGACGAGACACAGACACACCGTCAAAGGTACCAAAGACCAGATCCATCAGTATAATTATCTGTTACCTGGAGAACTGAGAGTTTTCTGTCCATCAGACTGGTACCTGGTTAGTTGGTGGACTACAGAGACCACTATCTAAACAGGTGTAGACAGCAGACACTGAGGTGGTCAGAGGTGGGACTGCAGGTCAGTGGATCATGTTGGTGTCCCCCTGCAGCAGGTCTACAGCAGCAGATCCAGATGAAGCTGTGTTGAAGACCAGCTGCTCCAGTCTGGTCCTGCAGCTGCAGCTGTGACTACTGGTCCTGACACACTAAAGTTTACACCAACTAGATGTTTTACTGAACACAAACGTTTGAAGTTTGGTTTTAAAGGTGGAGGTGGTGTCAGCCTCCTTCACCCAAACTGGAAGTTGGTTCCATAGTGATGGTTCCTTGTAGCAGAAGACCGTCCTCCAGATCTACATCTGGATCTTCTAGGAACTACGAGTAAACCTGCACTCTGAGAACGGAGAACTCTGTTAGGAACATGAGGAACCATCAGGTCTTGGAGAAAACCAGGCGTTTGGATGTTTAGGACTTTATACACAAGTAATAAAATTTTGAATTGGATTCTAAATTTTACGAGGAGCCAATGGAGGGAAGCTAAAACTGGAGAGACGTGGTCTCTCCTGTTGATACCTGTCAGCACTCGCGCTGCTGCATTTTGGATCATCTGGAGGATCTTCAGAGAATTACTTGGACATCCAGCCAACAACACGTTACAGTAATCTAGTCTAGAAGATACGAACGCATGAATTAGTTTTCCAGCATCACTCTGGGAGAGGATGCTCCTGATCTTTGTGATATTACGGAGGTGGAAAAACGCAGTTTTACAAACCTGATTAATCTGCTGTTTAAATGACAAATCCTGATCCAATATAACGCCAAGGTTTCGCACAGTTTTACTGGAGGCCATCACAAGACCATCTAATCCCTTCCTGAGGTGTTTGGACCACAAACAACAACCTCTGTTTTATCAGAATTTAGGAGATAAAAACATGAGTGGACATCCAGTCCTTGATGTCCTTAAGACACCTGAAGTTTGTCTAATGGTTCTGTTTCATCTGGCTTCATAGACAGATACAGCTGCGTATCATCAGCATAACAATGAAAATTAATGCTGTGGTTCCGGATAAAACTTCCTAAGGGCTGCATGTATAAACTGAACAAGATTGGCCCTAGAACTGAACCCTGCGGGACACCATAGCAGACCCTCGTCTGTACGGAAGAAACCTCATGAACATGAACAAACTGGAATCTATCAGACAGATATGATTTAAACCAACCCAGAGGCCCAGCAGAACCAGTATGGACACTAATTCATTATCTGATCATCAATCATATGGTCAGTCCTAAGTACCCCCACAGTTCAACAGTTCATGAGCCCCCTTTAGCAGCAGTAATTTGATGGAATGGTTTCCTGTATGACTTACAGATTTCATAAAGCTCCATTTCTTTTTAAATGTGCTCTGCAGCAGACCACGTCCCGCCGGGCCGGCCTCTGCTGTACAAACTGCCACACCAGCACCACCACCCTATGGAGACGCAACGCAGAGGGCGAGCCTGTTTGCAATGCCTGCGGCCTCTACATGAAGCTGCATGGGGTAGGTCTGCTGAACAGCTGACTTTGCTCCAAAAAAAGCTAAATGTGTTACTGGTTGAGTGAGCTGGTTAATATCTGTGCTGCGTAAAAACCCTGCCAGGGAGCTGTGGTCGCTGGTATCGGAGCAGCAGTGTGGGAGGAGGGCTTACGTGGGCCTCTGTTGTCCTCAGGACTGGGAGGTTTGCTTGGCTAATTTGTGTTCCTGCTCCCTCCAGGTGCCCAGACCTCTGGCCATGAAGAAGGAAAGTATTCAGACCAGGAAGCGGAAACCCAAGATGCCCAAGACTAAAACATCCCCAGGTAGATGTGGGTGAAGAAGTGAAATCTGAACCTGTCCATCAGGATATTCACAAAATGAATCTTGTTCATCGTCTTGACTTTTCAGGATCCGTTGTCTCTGACACCAGCTCCCCTTCCTCCCTGTCCGCTTCAGAGCACACCTCCACCATTAAGAGTGAACCCAACATGGCAGCGTCGCCGTACGCCGGCCAGACCGCCACTCAGGTAAATCTCAGTTCCAGGAGGTAGATTTTTAAAATTGAATTAAGTTATTTGACAAGGAACAAGCATGTGGATCTCTTGGAGTAACTACACACATGGATTCAAGAGGGACCAGGGGAACATCAAGTGGTCTGGAGCTCCTCTTCATTGTGGGTTTTACTTCCTTTACAGGAATAGTACCAACAAAATTGTCCAAAAGCGTACTTCAACAAAGGTTAACGGGACCCTGGACAGCTCCGTGGGTGGTCACTCTTTCCTGCATGTTTTCCCCCTCTCGCTACACCCATTTCCTGTCCACACCTTTGAATAAAGGCCACCTGAAACCAGGCCACCGCCGGTCCTGGTTCCAGATTCGTCGGCCCATGGTTCAGGTCCGCCAGTCCTGGTTCCAGATCTGCCAGTCTTGGTTCCAGATCCGCCTGTCCTGGTTCCAGGTCTGACGGTCCTGGTTCCAGATCCGCCGGTTCTGGTTCCAGGTCTGCCAAGAGTCGTTCTCGTTTACAGTACTCATGTCTGTAACTTTGGGGTCTCTACAGTTGTCGGGTGTGATGTCGGAGTCGGGCTGCTCCTAACTGAGAGGCCGAACCCTGTCAGTCACAGAACAAATTGATTTCACACGTACCCTTTAACATATCTCTTCTTTTGCTGACTTTTCCATGTCTTGTTCCTCCCTGCAGACAGTTTCTCAGTTGGACAGCGTGGCATCAGCACATGTGGACATTAAGTACGAGGACTACGCCTTCAGTCCGACCTCCATGGTCCCTCAGCACTCCTGGTGTGCTCTTTCTCAGGCATGAAAGACCTCAACCATCCGACTCATTGACTCAAGTCCATCCAGCCATCCTGAAATGACTCCTTCTGACTCCAGCACTATGGAGAAACCACGACACATCATCTTTAAAAAGAGGCTGATGCATCGCTGCTCAGTGGGACCGAGCTTCAACCCAAGAAATTCGGATTGCAGTTTGAAAGGTTTGGGAAAAATTCAGAATAAACAGACAAAACACCTCAGCTGGAGCTAAAAACCTGGACTAACTCGACTGTGGAGCCATGTTTTCACCCACGGACAACCAAAACTACCTACTGACGCCTGAAGACACTACAACAAACAGACAGTCAGGTGGAAGTGACGATCAGGGTACCCTAACCCGTTTTCATAGCTCGTAAATATTTTTCTGATGATGTACATCCACATCTGATTACGGTGGTCTTTTTCAGGAGCAACCCCAACAAGAACACCAGCGAAAAGGACACAAATACCTGTTTTTTGGGGGGTTATTTTAATGGCTGTTGTCTCATTACCGACATGTAGATGATTAACCTTTATAGGCACATTATTTATGTTGAGATAAGGACAGTTAAAGTCATTGTTGACACTAAAAGCAGCCCGTCGTAAACCACTGCTCCCCGCTCACCTTCGCCTCAGCTGTTGCTGCTGATCTGAGCTGCAAGGTGTTCGTGATATCACGTTTGTCTTTACGAGACCGCACATGTAAACTTTGTCTTGTAAAACCCTTTTGGAACGTCAGACTGTCCTTTTTGATTCCTTGTACCGCAAGTTTATCTTTTACTGTTTTAATGTCAAGGAACGTGCAATTTTCAAAAAAATGAAGGCAGATACGAGTGAGAAATGATTGTAAACATAATGTAATCTTACTGTCAGTATTTTGTCCATTTTTACAAGAATTTTATTCTTCTAATTTTTGTAAGATCTTTCAGCTTCCAATTGTATTTTTAGATGCTTGTTGAAATCTGTTAATCAGGTTAATAAACAAATTTTATATATCTGATCTATTTAATACTCCTTTTTTTATTACATATATCTTCAGTGATCAGGAGGATTAATTTATTCCAAGAGATTCATTTTTACATAAAAACTAGCAAAATAAAAATAATGTTCATTTGACAAATGCAGATGTGATGCAGACGTTTTGGGGGTAAATTTCAAACATTCAGTTTTCAATTTTTCATGTTTGAGTTTCTGTCTCTGCTTTTTGCTGCAGCTGCATCTGATTTCAGTCAAACGTTTAACTATTTTAGCAAAAACTTTCAGATTTATTTCAAACTTTCTACACCTGCTGATTTCTAATTACTATAGCGAAGGACATTTGAAACTGTCCTTGTTTTACTCTCACTTTGAGCTGTTTACCAGAACTACACCCAAATGTTAGGACATCCGGATGTTTGCTATTAGTTTTTTTTTCTTTGCACAAACTAAACTAACTACTTTGCTAAACTTTTTATGCCACAAAAGCTTTTCAACCTGCTCCCACTTGACCCTTTTGTTACTTTCCTTTAAATCATATGCATCTGTTCACTGGACCAGTGTTTAATTTTTTTTTTAACTCAAACAGCCAAATTGCAAAAGAAAAAAAAAAAAGTAAAAAATAAATTAATTAATTAATGATAATAATAAAAATAATTGTATTAGAAAACCAAGAAACCAAGAAAGATCACCTGGATCAGTTTAATCCAACCAGGATAATCTTTATCTTTTTCAAAGAACATCCTAATTACAAAAACAACCGGCATGAAAGTTCACGCCGACCAGTCCAGGTCGACGTTGAGCGTATCGAGGCATAGCAGCGGCTCGCTGCTCCTGCATTTCATGCTGCTGTTTACTGAATCATTTGTTATCCTATAATCCATTTCCACTTGCCAACAATCTACATGCAGTTTTCACTACGTACCAGGACTACACACCAGTTTTGACTATGTACTAGGATGGGACACCAGTTTTGACTATGTACTAGGACTACACACCAGTTTTGACTATGTACTAGGACTACACACCAGTTTTGACTATGTACTAGGACTACACACCAGTTTTGACTATGTACTAGGACTACACACCAGTTTTGACTATGTACTAGGACTACACACCAGTTTTCACTACGTACCAGGACGGGACATCAGTTTTCACTACGTACCAGGACGGGACACCAGTTTTCACTACGTACCAGGACGGGACACCAGTTTTCACTACGTACCAGGACGGGAAACCACTTTTCACTACGTACTAGGACTAGACACCAGTTTTCACTACGTACCAGGACGGGACACCAGTTTTCACTACGTACCAGGACTAGACACCAGTTTTCACTACGTACTAGGACTAGACACCAGTTTTCACTACGTACCAGGACGGGACACCAGTTTTCACTACGTACCAGGACTAGACACACGTTTTCACTACGTACCAGGACGGGACACCAGTTTTCACTACGTACCAGGGCGGGAAACCACTTTTCACTACGTACCAGGACTAGACACCAGTTTTCACTACGTACCAGGGCGGGAAACCACTTTTCACTACGTACCAGGACTAGACACCAGTTTTCACTACGTACCAGGACTGGACACCAGTTTTCACTACGTACTAGGACGGGACACAAGTTTTCACCACGTACCAGGTCAAGACACCAGTTTTCACTACGTACCAGGACGGGACACCAGTTTTCACTACGTACTAGGACGGGACACCAGTTTTCACTACGTACCAGGACTGGACACCAGTTTTCACTACGTACTAGGACGGAACATCAGTTTTCACTACGTACCAGGACTGGACACCAGTTTTCACTACGTGGTAGGACGGGACACCAGTTTTCACTACGTACCAGGACTGGACACCAGTTTTCACTACGTATTAGGACGGGACACCAGTTTTCACTACGTACTAGGACGGAACATCAGTTTTCACTACGTACCAGGACTGGACACCAGTTTTCACTACGTACTAGGACTGGACACCAGTTTCACTACGTACCAGGACGGGACACCAGTTTTCACTACGTACTAGGACTGGACACCAGTTTTCACTACGTACTAGGACTGGACACCAGTTTTCACTACGTACTAGGACTGGACACCAGTTTTCACTACGTACTAGGACTGGACACCAGTATTCACTACGTACTAGTACGGAACACCAGTTTTCACTACGTACTAGGACTGGACATCAGTTTTCACTACGTACCAGGACTGGACACCAGTTTTCACTACATACTAGGACTGGACATCAGTTTTCACTACGTACCAGGACGGGACACCAGTTTTCACTACGTACCAGGACGGGACACCAGTTTTCACTACGTACCAGGACTAGACACCAGTTTTCACTACGTACTAGGACAGGACATCAGTTTTCACTACCTACTAGGACGGAACACCAGTTTTCACTACGTACTAGGACTGGACACCAGTTTTCACTACGTACTTGGACTGGACACCAGTTTTCACTACGTACTAGGACGGGACATCAGTTTTCACTACGTACTAGGACGGAACACCAGTTTTCACTACGTACTAGGACTGGACACCAGTTTTCACTACGTAGTAGGACTGGACACCAGTTTTCACTACGTAGTAGGACTGGACACCAGTTTTCACTATGTACTAGGACGGAACACCAGTTTTCACTACGTACTAGGATGGGACACCAGTTTTCACTACGTACTAGGACGGGACATCAGTTTTCACTACGTACTAGGACGGGACACCAGTTTTCAGTACGTACCAGGACTGGACACCAGTTTTCACTACGTACTAGGACGGGACACCAGTTTTCACTACGTACCAGGACTAGACACCAGTTTTCACTACGTACTAGGACTGGACACCAGTTTTCACTATGTACTAGGACGGAACACCAGTTTTCACTACGTACTAGGACTGGACACCAGTTTTCACTACGTACCAGGACTAGACACCAGTTTTCAGATATTTGGAGGATCAAGTGGTTGATTATATTTAACTACGGCGGTGTGAACAAGTGGCTATAGCATGCGTAGCTGATGTCACTGCAGTACTGATGAATCAGCTGTTTACTGCTGTCACGTAATATTCAATTTAGTTATAGTATAATGCATGTTGATCCCTAGAGATCAAAAATAATTTGGATTTGTCCCAGAGTCGTGTGATTCCACGAATTTAGAAAAGTTTTTCTCTGGAATCGGATTTCTGATGGTGAAACACCAAAAAAATTCAGAGTTTGGTTGTAGAAAGTGAAGTTGTTTTGGATGGTTTTTGTCCCAGAGTGGTCGTCTTCACACCGCCATCCTTAAACCGCCAACAGGCTGGCATTGGTAGCATGTAGCAGCTGGGCGCTGGTTCTGGTCTGCTTGGGGGGTTGTTGGCTCTTTACAAGATTAGATGTTGTTCGTTAGTTTGGTGTGCATCATGTGTACACTTCATAATGGCAGACCTGAAACCAGGACCGGCAGACCTGGACCGGCAGACCTGAAACCAGGACTGGCAGACCTGAAACCAGGACCGGCAGACCTGAAACCAGGACCGGTAGTAGCAATTTGCACAAAGATGTTTGTGCTTTTGCAAGACGTATTTGATGACTTGAGGTGACTGCGTATGTGTGTGAGTGACTTCACGTGTTTGTGTGATCAGTCAGGGCGTGTTCGCCTGCATGTTGCTCAACATCACAGTCTCGACCAAAGGTTGACTCTGGACTCTCCTTTATGGCGGCCAGGTTCGAATTGGCTGCACATCCAGGGGGAAAAAGCCGACCTGTCAGCAACAAGTCTGGAGCTTTACTGCCGGCGTGGCGACATCTAGGCACCGCTGCACCAACAACACGGCCCGGGTTTATGACTGTTGGCCATGCTGCTGTCTTATCTGTTGCTGGGAGAGGCCTGCCGCCTCGAGATGTACGGACACATGAAGCTGTGGAGGAAGAGCAAAACCTGGAATAAGAAGGCACTTTGGAAATAGTTCAAAAAGCCATTTTGGTCTCAATCATTTGATTTCACGTATGACAACTCTGACGGGGGTGATGCTTTTGTACTATGTCAGGGGAATATACATAAAGCTATAAAGATGGTGTGTTCCTGCTGGTTTCCTGAACAACATGTCTGCACTACACAGTACAAAGCAAAAGGTGCTTCAATGGCCCAAATCCTGTTTTGAAGGATTTGTTTGTTGTCGGGCGTTCCACGGGGTCCAGCTCCTTCAACTGATCCCAGGGTTTCTTTGTGGAAGTGATACTCAACAGCCACTGGCTCATCTGGGATTCACTGGTGCATCTCACCAATTCTCAGTTGTAGTTCATCAAAGGTTCTGCCTAACCCGGCTAAAATCGGATCCAGACCTGGGGTCCCGACCAAGTCCAAGCATTTACAGGTTCCAGCAGAGCTGCTTAATTCAGATGTGATTCCGGTAGCAACATCTGATGTGTGGACAGATTAACAGATTTCATCAGAATTAATGTTAGGAACCTTAGCCTCGTAGGCTAGCATGAGCTAAGCCAGTCAAACTAAATCAGCTAAATTGATTTTGAGGCAGCTTCCACGTCTGTTCATTCCACCCATTTGTCCAATTTTGGATCAACCACATTTGGGAGGTGTCGAGCATGCCAAAAAAAGAAAAAGAGAGCTGTCTGGGTGACTTCACAGGGGAGTTTGTCCAGTTCTTCTTATACAGTCTATGGCCAAACCTCCTTTGACAGCAACATTAACTGCTGTAACCTCAAAGACACCCGCCACCCCCATCCCGCTTCACCATCCCCAGTTCCTGTCCTCCAGCTAAAGAGCCAGCTACTCCACCCACAAATCACTGTTATGGCCTTTATACACTCACAACTGTGGACGGAGAGGCTTCATTACAGCCTAGTCAGACTAAAACCAGCAGAGTGTGACAAGTACAAAGGAAATTACTTTTATTGTCTTCACTAAACAACTTCATTGTATTTGAAAATTAGAAACGCATGCAGAGGAGTCGTGAAAGAGCCAGCTTTACGGTTTGTTACACTTTTTATTCGTTTGGGAACTTCTGCTGGATTCTCGACTTGAAAAGCAGGAGAAAAGCCAGTGGTGGACTGAGGTCATATTGATCATGATGGTATTGATCGTTTGTTAAACAGTCTCCAGCCACACAAGTGGGTCTGATTTCTGATGGTGAAACACCAAAGATGAGCCTGACTTTAGAGTTGAATCTACAAAATGTTGATAGTGCTAAGAAGTGAATTGTGGAGATTTAAGACACAAAGGAGCTGAGAAGGGAGGGGCTGTGAGCGCCCTCGTTGCCACGGTACCTGTGGCAGTGAGCAGGTGTTTGGCTCCCACTGCTTTTCTTTGTTTCTGCAGCTACAGATGAAACTAAATGTTAGAGATTAGCATTCGTTTGTAAAGCGAGGAAAGCTGGTGGCCCGCAGCCTTCCAGGCAGGTTTAAGGTGTTCCTAAAGAGGCCATGCTTTTGGACCCTTTCGGAGGTTCGTTTTCACTGCCCACCTTTGCTGTTCTCGTGACACACTCGCACTACTTTACTTTTGTTGGGTTAAATCAGCGAATACATTCATTGAGCTGACAGTCAGCCCGACAGAGGAACCTTGGCTTTGATTTAGAAGTGCAGCTTCAAGGCCGGGGTCACGCTGAGGTCAAGGCCACGATGACTGACCGTTTCTGACAAAGCCCCCGCCCCTACCCCCCGTTACCCTGACTCATCCTTCAAGAGAGGGGTTTCCCTCTTCAGCGCTCCCGAGACCTCCACATTTCCTCCTCGGCAGCGCTCTGCCTTCATGGCGACTATAAATGTGTGTGTGTGCTGTTGCAACTCAATTCCAGCGATAATATCAGCCTGCGAAGTTGAGAAATGGCTTTTTTTCTTCTTTGTCTGCTGCTCTGAACAAAGACCTGAGAACCAGTGAGCTGGAAACGAGTTCACACATTATTTCAACTCATTTTCAGCCTTTAATTCCAAACTTCCGCCTGCTGTCTTCTCCGGGATTTGCCCACAGCTCCTATTCTTCACTTTGTGTGACAGGAACTAAACTGAGCTGCGTTCACATACCCTGTATGTTTGAGAACATTTCCCTTCACAAACACGTTTAAAGATACGTAATAGTGGAGAGAAAAGTTTGAACTCTGGAGTTAACTGGTTTTCTGCAATAATTTATCGTAAACTGTGATTTGATCCTCAGCGAAGGTCGTTTTCATGCTGGTGCGTCGTTTCATTTTCGGTTAGTTTAGTTTTTTGATGTTGCGGTCGAACACCACAGGCCACGATCACCGTACGCTCACTCGTATGTGATAACATCCGCCCATCGCCGTCTGTTTGCGCTGAATGAGGTGATCTGCCACTAAAAAGGCTGTAAGCAGCCAGTTTGGATACGTCGCGGGAACAAAACGGTGCGGCGTGATCCAGGCAAAGCAACACGACATGAGCTTTTCCTCTGGCCTCTGGCTGGTAAACCAAGGCCTTAAATTCCAGTTGCAGTCCCCACTCAGCACACACATCCCAGTGACAGTACACGTGTGGTCAGCAGGGACAGCCATGGAGGATTAGTTTCACCCCCGAGACTCCCGTTAGATGTGATTCTCTCCTCAGCCCACTGATGAGCTCCTCCACTGAGGCACATCTGTTTCTACTAATCAACAACTATTTACTAATTATGGTCAAATGTATGAAAGCCCAACTCTGAACTGAGCCGCCCTGACGAACCAACATCATTAATAACAACGTTGACACGCGTAGAAACGTGTCCTATCAGGGCGAAGGTCGCAACAACACAAGACTCCATAAATCAAAGTTCATCTCCCCTGCAGGATGAGGACAAGATCTCTTATTTGACTTGCAGGTAACATTTTAATCCCACTTGTGGATCAGTAAAACTAAAGCTGTTGGAGAACTTTTGAACACAGATGAAAATGTTTAAGGTACCACGTTGACATGACCTTTCACAAACACAGAAATGAAGAATCGTTCAGCCTTTTAAAGTCTTTTTCTCCAAAATGTTCCTCCTGAATTGCTACAAAATAAATCAAGTGATGTTTATGAAGTTCTCAAAGAGTCAAAGCCATTGTGGGTTTTTACCACAACCTGAATAAAGAGAGCAAGAAAAAACAAGATTTTGACCCGGGGCTCGCGTCTTGGAGGAGCCGACGCCGCCCAACAACAGTTCATCCAAAAATGGTCAAATTGGCGGGGCAAACAACCGTCTCAGACAGAACACACCCACCTTATCTGAGTTAATACTAATGAGCTTAGCTCATGATAACCTGCTAAAGGATATTTGTCCCGATCGAATCGGCCCTCAGTTCCGGCGTGGACACGTGAAACCGCCACTCTTCTTCCCAGATTCCGGTTCAGCTGCTAGAAACCTGAATGGTTAGCCGCTAGCCAGCGGTGACTAGTGGAGCCCCTTTAGCCTGATCATCGCTAGCTGTCTAACTCGCCAACCAGGGAGGATGACAAGGAGCAGCCGGCGCTGGCACTGGACATACATCCTTGGTTGATTTTCAATGTCCAGAGTCAATGTTCACAAATCCTGGAGCTGGTGAAGAACTGCTGAGGTCAGTGATCTTCTGTGTGGTTGATAAGTTCTTCCATCCTCGTCCATTATCTAACCCTGCTTGTTCCAGAATCTGCTGGAGCCCATCCAGCTGGCTCAACGTCTTTTTACAGTGAAACATTTTAAAAACAACAAATTACACATATACATTTTCTGACCCTTAATAAATATTCATCAGTCATTTATTTGGCTAATTTGTTTGTTCAAGTATGTATTTCAGGAAAAGCTGGGCAGATTTGGAGGACTGACACCTCTATGAAATCTCCACAGCCAACAGCGTCTTTGTGCAAATGTGCATCACTTCAGAGATGCTCCAGTCACAGTGAAGAAAAGATTGTATGTATGTTCCCAGGATGGCTGGTCTGATGGTGGTTGGTGTCTTTACACACGACTGAAGCAACAGAAACAGTCTACGATATCAAAACTGATGCTGATTCCTGTCACACTTTGGATTTTCGGATTTTTTGGGATTTGGACAAAGTTGGACTGTAGAAATTGAAGGTTTTTTTCAAAGTTTTCAAGTGATTTAAGAGTTCAGACGCCTGTCACGTGGAGATGACACCTCCTATGACCACTATTACAGAGATTTTCCTCAGTTGTGAGTCACTTTGGATAAAAGTGGAAGTCTTGTTTCAAAGTATTGGTGTGTGAGTGACATCAGAAGGCTTGGCTGAGCTGTGCTGGAGCAGCAGGACTCTGGGTTCAGTCGGCGGATGGATGTCCACTAGTTAATCAGCTGCTAGTTCTGAAAGCAAAGCTCAGAGCATGGGCCAACCTTGCTTGGAATCCGGCTAGCCAACCAGGAAGTGCTAGGCCCTGGTTGACCTGGACCCCTCCAGAACCCACCAGAACCCCAGAACCCACACCAAGCCGTGGTTGGTGGAACATATAGATCACCAGCCAACCACAGGATGGACGTCCAGCCAGTACATCCGTGTGGGCCTCATGGGCATGTTAGCATGATAGCTTAGCATAAGCTAAGCAAAGCTTAAATAGCTTGTGGTCACTCAAATAAGATGGGCGTGTTCCAACCAGCTGTCAGGCTGGGGCTGGGCGGAGTCAGCTCCTGCTAGGATGGCATAGCTGTGAAGACAAGCTTCAACATGGTCAGTGTCAAAGTGCACAGCTTACGGATACATTTGATTGGTCGGTTATGGTATGACAAAGAGGCCCCACCCACCGAGCATTAACATGACACTGCTGTGTGAGCGTATGGTACGGTTTCAGAAAAATCTAAAATTCTCGCGCTGCCACCGACAAAGTTGTTCGTTCTCAGCCTGTTGGAGCAGCTAAATCCATATAGGATGTAAGAACAACTTTCTCGAAAGAACAAGCAAACGCTGACTAGGAGCAGAGCCCAAAACCGCCCATAGAAAAGGTCCATGTGACTCGCTGAAGGCAAACAGCGATCAAACGTCTGGCCCAGCAGCCCAACCTCGCAGCGCTGGGTTACTGGAGGGACAACCACTTCAGCATCCACGCTTCATTCATACTTTTATCTAGAGTCAACACGACTCGCCCAGGAGTGCAGAAATACAGCTCAGACTGGTAAATGTTTCATCACCGATCTGATGACCCGGTCCTGGATATTTGTGGAGAGTGTCAATGAAAGACCTGCTCAGCAGCCTGACATGCTCAGGTATTTATTCTCTCCATACAAAGGCCATGAATCACCAGATCTACTGGTATTATTAGCTCTGGGCCCAGACGGGCTCTGTTCATAGTCTAATTTTTTCCATTTTTAGGGTCAAAAACAGAAACAGCAGAGGCAGAACGAGACCTAAAATAAGAAGCAAAACAACAGGGTGATGGATGACACGGAGACACCCGAGAACGATGACTTCCGAGGCCGCGAGTTTGATTGTTTCCTTCAGAGAAATAAAGGTTACAGGAAGGGGGGGGGGGGGGGGGGGGGGGCACAGAAAATTTGCCTTGAGACAGAAAAGCTTTTCAAACCCTGCTGTTAGACAAACACAACCTCAGATGTATATATATATATATATATATATATATATATATATATATATATATATATATATATATACATATATATATATATATATACATATATATATATACTACATATGCATATGACTCGATGCTGGGTGGATGCAGCACAAACAAGCAGGACAGAATGCTGAAGAAGTAAGTGTGTGTGTCAGTGTGTGTGTCAGTGTGTGTGTCAGTGTGCGAGGTGTGGAGTGACGGGTGCCAGGTACAGCTTCCAGAGTGGGCGTAGCCAACATTCTCATAGCACCACCTCAGAGTTCATGTCAGGATGGCGTCAGCAATGGTCGGCATGAAGGCTCCAGAGGTCTGCTGGGATTTAAACACACTCACACACATTATCACCTCCTAGTTACTGACTCGTCAGTCGGGCTCATTTTGTGTTGACAGTGTCCTCTCTGGGCTGAAAGACTATCTCCACTCTAAAATACTAAAGTCATCACGAAAAAGTTTTACACAAGTGCATCACTATTCATAAAGTCGATTGCTGTTTCAGTGTGATCAATTGTACACCAAGTTATTTACGTATTTTTTAATTCAAGAAAAGTTGTTAAATACGTAAATTTAATGCCTTTAACAGCAGATGAATGCAATGTCTCTATAAGAAGAAGAAAAAGAAGAAGAAAATTAAAAATAAATAAAACAATGGAACACTTAATCCAACTGCTGATCGTGGAAGAAAAAGATTTTAGCAAGTTAAAACTTGAACTTAAACCCAAAACAGATTTGATGTGTAAACAAAACTCATTAGTGTAGGTTAACTAGAACGAAAACTGATCAATGTAAGTTCACTGGAAAAAAGTCTGATCCATATAGGTTCACTAGAACAACGGATCCATGTGTGGGTCACTAAAGTAACAACGGATCCATGTGTGGGTCACTAGAACAACAACGTAACCAAGCGTGGTTCACTAGAACAACAATGGATCCATGTGCGGGTCACTAGAACAACAACGGATCCATGTGCGGGTCACTAGAACAACAACGGATCCATGTGTGGGTCACTAGAACAACAATGGATCCATGTGCGGGTCACTAGAACAACAATGGATCCAAGTGTGAGTCAGTAGAACAACAGCATAACTAGGTGTGGGTCACTAGAACAGGAATGGATCCAAGTATGGGTCACTAGAACAACAATGGATCCATGTACGGGTCACTAGAACAATAATGGATCCATGTGTGGGTCACTAGAACAACAACGTATCCATGTGTGGGTCACTAGAACAACAACGTATCCATGTGTGTGGGTCACTAGAACAACAATGGATCCATGTGCGGGTCACTAGAACAACAACGTAACTAGGTGTGGTTCACTAGAACAACGGATCCATGTGCGGATCTCTAGAACAACAACGTAACCAAGCGTGGTTCACTAGAACAACAATGGATCCATGTGCGGGTCACTAGAACAACAACGGATCCATGTGTGGGTCACTAGAACAACAATGGATCCATATGCGGGTCACTAGAACAACAACAGATCCAAGTGTGAGTCAGTAGAACAACAGCATAACTAGGTGTGGGTCACTAGAACAGGAATGGATCCAAGCATGGGTCACTAGAACAACAATGGATCCATGTACGGGTCACTAGAACAATAATGGATCCATGTGTGGGCCACTAGAACAACAACGTATCCATGTGTGGGTCACTAGAACAACAACGTATCCATGTGTGTGGGTCACTAGAACAACAACGGATCCATGTGCGGGTCACTAGAACAATAACGAATCCATGTGTGGGTCACTAGAACAACAACGTATCCATGTGTGTGGGTCACTAGAACAACAACGGATCCATGTGTGGGTCACTAGAACAACGACGTAACCAAGTGTGAGTCAGTAGAACAACAACGTAACTAGGTGTTGGTCACTTGAACAAATAATCCATGTAGGTTTAGAGGTCAGATCGGGCCTAAAAAATCCAGCCCGACCGACCCTTTTAAGTTCCCCTTAAACTTTAGTATATCTTTATCTAAGAAGGTCTTTAGTTTATCCTCGACTTCTTGCTGCTCCATAATCACGGATACCGAGTCAAAATAGATGCGGACTTGTGGAGGGGAAGATTATTAAGAAGGCGGCGCAAGTATAGTAGATAAATAGCAATTACCTTACAGCGCCTTCTCTGTTTAATCCAAATTATTTATTTTATAACAAGTATTCCTTAGTTTAGTATCCACATTCCACACATCGTTTTAGTATTCATTTTTATAAACATATATTTACTAATAAAAAGTCAGCAAGATAGAAGCCCGGCCCGACCCGACCCGACCCGAACGTAATGAATGACATTTTAGGCCCAACCCGGCCCGAAATTCAGGTCAGGGTCGGGCTCGGGCCGGGCTTAAGATCTTAAGATCTTACCTCTGTGTAGGTTCATCCCATCCCAAACGACAAACGTTCAACAAGTGAGGTGTAATTTTCTTTGATACTTGAAATTTTTTTGGCAAAATTACACACAAATGCTGAAGTGCTCATTAATCAAAGGTGTCAGATCACATGGACTGCGACTCTCTAGCTTTACAGAGACAAACTGGCAGCCTTCTCTGGGCAAGACATTTTTATCCCTACGTTATGTGAACGCATCATGGCTGCCCTGTCATACAGCACTAAGAAAAGAGATGACCATTAGTCTTTGGTTGAGCCACCAGTCTAAAGACCTCGCCTCTAACTATACATAAATCAGTTGTTTTTACAGAATTTTGAAAACATACATGAAAAAGTCCCCCATACAGGTGTCATGGATGTAAAATCTAACTATGGAGAGCAGAAATGTTTTAGTTCCAGACTGTAAAAATTTTTATTTCTGCTGTAAAGTTGAACATGTTAATGGAGGTTAATGGAGATGAACTCACTGTTGAATCCGGACCCCAGCGGTCGGTAGAGGAACTGCATGTCCGGATCCGGACCCCAGCGGTCGGTAGAGGAACTGCATGTCCGGATCCGGACCCCAGCGGTCGGTAGAGGAACTGCATGTCCGGATCCGGACCCCAGCGGTCGGTAGAGGAACTGCATGTCCGATCCGGACCCCAGCGGTCGGTAGAGGAACTGCATGTCCGATCCGGACCCCAGCATGTGTAACTATTTCTAAAATAAACCTTAAGTGACACAATTTAGAAAATTATCGATTGAAAAAAACTTTTACTGACTTCATAGAATATCAAGCCAAAATATTCATTAAGTAGTTAGAATCTGATCTGATTAACATGCTAGATTATGACTATATTATTTAAGGACATCAAGGACTGGATGTCCACTCAGGTTTTTATGTCCTTAATTCTAATAAAACAGAGGTTGTTCTTTGTGGTCCAAACACCTCAGGAAGGGATTAGATGGTCTTGCGATGGCCTCCAGTAAAACTGTGCGAAACCTTGGCGTTATATTCGATCAGGATTTGTCATTTAAACAGCATATTAATCAGGTTTGTAAAACTGCGTTTTTCCACCTCCGTAATATCACAAAGATCAGGAGCATCCTCTCCCAGAGTGATGCTGGAAAACTAATTCATGCGTTCGTATCTTGTAGACTAGATTACTGTAACGTGTTGTTGGCTGGATGTCCAAGTAATTCTCTGAAGATCCTCCAGATGATCCAAAATACAGCAGCGCGAGTGCTGACAGGAACCAACAAGAGAGACCACGTCTCTCCAGTTTTAGCTTCCCTCCATTGGCTCCTCGTAAAATTTAGAATCCAATTCAAAATTTTATTTTATTTTATTTACAGTCCACAATGGTCTAACGCTGCATTATTTCCAAGACCTGATGGTTCCTTACGTTCCTAACAGAGTTCTCAGTTCTCAGGGTGCAGGTTTACTCGTAGTTCCTAGAAGATCCAGATGTAGATCTGGATGTAGACCTGCAGTCCCACCCTCTGACCACCTCAGTGTCTGCTGTCCACACCTGTTTAGATAATGGTCTCTGTAGTCCACCACTTACTCGTAGTTCCCAGAAGATCCAGATGTAGATCTGGAGGATGGGTCTTCTGCTACAAGGAACCATCACTATGGAACCAACTTCCAGTTTGGGTGAAGGAGGCTGACACCACCTCCACCTTTAAAACCAAACTTCAAACGTTTGTGTTCAGTAAAACATCTAGTTGGTGTAAACTTTAGTGTGTCAGGACCAGTAGTCACAGCTGCAGCTGCAGGACCAGACTGGAGCAGCTGGTCTTCAACACAGCTTCATCTGGATCTGCTGCTGTAGACCTGCTGCAGGGGGACACCAACATGATCCACTGACCTGCAGTCCCACCTCTGACCACCTCAGTGTCTGCTGTCTACACCTGTTTAGATAGTGGTCTCTGTAGTCCACCAACTAACCAGGTACCAGTCTGATGGACAGAAAACTCTCAGTTCTCCAGTTAACAGATAATTATACTGATGGATCTGGTCTTTGGTTCCTTTGACGGTGTGTCTGTGTCTCTTCTCTCTACTTCCTGCTCTACCTGCTGGTCTTCAGCAGGAGGGTCCCCCCTTATGATCCAGGTCCTGGTGCAGGTTTCTTCCTTCTTATGATCCAGGTCCTGATCCCAGTTTTTACCTGCCGTTGTTTATGTAATAATTGATCGGGGTCATGTTCTGGTCTCTGGAGACAACTTGTGTTGTAATAGACGCTTTATAAATAAAACTGAATTGAAAAATCCTATCCATCCATCCATCATCTATTCCTGCTTCATCCGTCTCCGGGTCACGGGGGTCTGTCGGAGCCTATCCCGACGCATAGTAGGCGGAAGACGGGGTCCACCTGGACAGGTCGCTGAAAAATCCTATCCATCCATTATCTATACCCGCTTAATCCGTTTCCGGGTCACGGGGGTCTGTCGGAGCCTATCCCGACGCATATCAGGCGAAAGGCAGGGGTACACCCTGGACAGGTCGCCAGTCTATCCAGGGCCACATACAAACAACCAATCACACTCACATTCACACCTAGGGAGAATTTAGACTGATCAATTAACCTACCCTGCATGTTTTTGGACTGTGGGAGGAAGCCGGAGTACCCGGAGGGAACCCACGCAAGCACGGGGAGAACATGCAAACTCCACACAGAAAGACCCACCGGGCCGGGAATTGAACCGGGAACCTTCTTGCTGTGAGGCAACAGTGCTAACCACTAAGCCACCGTGCTGCCTTGAAAAATCCTACTGGATCTTAATTTTAGAGAAAAACACCCTCAGAAGAAAAACTACATGGAACTTTATTAAGTGTGCCATTATTCATATAGCCAAAAAGGTGCCAAAATAAAAAAAAAATAAAAAAAATGAAACCTAAGTACCGTCACCACTTCCATCAGATGTAGAAGAGGCAGCTGACTGAAGTGGAGATATTTGGTCTTCGTGTCCAGAAGCATGTTTGGGAAACCAAACACTGCACACACATCTCAGCCCCATGGTGAAGCACGGTGGTGGACGGGTGATGGTCTGGGCTTTCCTTGCTAATTTATTTCCCCTTTTTGTTGTTATTTTGGTTGTTGTTGTTGTTGTTGGCTGACTACCATCAGCTGATTTCCGTATGTTTGCTAGTATCCAGGGTGATTTCCATCTTCTCCCTGTCCTTATTTTAACTCACTCCTCAGGTCTCTCCTTCTCATCTTCTTCAGCCTTTATCTGCTTCTCTCTGCCTCCATTTGTCAGCTGCCGTCTCTCCTCCATCTTTCTCTCCCTCTTCAGCGTTTAGGTCTTTCCCTTCATCTGTCTTTTGGGCTCATCCGTTTCTGTCGGCCCTTCTGGATGTGGACTCTGGATAACCCGGAGAGACGCCTCCCCTCTGTTTCCTGTGCTGGGATGCACCCTATTTATTTCTGATTTCCACCAGTGAAAGAATGCGTGGAGCAACGGCTGAGCGTCTGCAGAGGGTTTAGTCACATCTGGCTGCCGCGTTGCTCCACAAACTCACCGTTCAGCCATGTTTGAGGGTTGAGCTGCGTCTTTTACAATCAGACAGAAAAAGACATTTAAAAATCTGATGAAGGTGGAAAAAGTGGTGTTGAAGGGCATGTTCTTGAGCTCTTGACAGCATCCTGGCAGGAGCCCAACCTCAGTTAATCCGAGCTAAAGAACTCCGGTTCCACGAGGCAGCTACTTTAGCTCGACTCATGCTAGAAGCTGTTTAAACATCCTCAAGTCTCATGTTTCTACCAGAACCATGTCTGAAAGCACCTTCTACACTCCATATACTCCAGTTCCAGTGCCATATCTGAATGATTGTGTGGAAGTCCTGACTCCGACCGTTGTGCACGCTCCAGAAAAGATCCGTCAGACTGGTTCATGAGACAGGTTTCCAGGACCACACTAATGACTTATTTATAAACTCCGGCCTTCTAAAACTCCCAGACCAGGTAGGGTTTCAAACAGCTCAGCTGACGTATAAAGCCAGAAACAGACAACTACCAGATAATATCCAGAAACTCTTACTGATAGAGAGGGAGGTTATGAGTACAGGGGGAACCTCAACTTCAGAACCAGGAGTGAATGTTCACTTCAGAAGTGGTGTGAAGGTCTGGAATAAACTCAAGAAGAAAAGAACTCAGGAACGTTCAAGCAGGAGTTTGCTTAAGAAATGGCTCAGACTGATGATTTTCAACGTGTACAGGAATGATGATCTGAGGGGAACCTGAACAGGGTCTCTAACATTGTACATATGAGTATGGCTGTATATTTGTGTGTATGTGGATAAGTCACCATGCATTGGGACATAGTTGGATCGCCTTGCTTCTCCTGGTCCTTCTGTGTTGTAGTCTAGCTCTGTTCCCTCAGTGGTCCACATTTGGTGCCCCTTCGTGGTGGGGCGGGGTTCTGAAGGTCCTTGTGGGTGGGGGGGGGGGGGGTTGCATAGGGCGTCGTACTGGCAGGGGTGTCCGGGCCCTTGGTAATGATGGTCAAGGTTGGGCTCTGGTGCCTCTTGTTGCTTTTCGTCACTGCTGTGATGTCTCCACTGTCCGGCAGGGGTCCGCCTATGCTGCAGCAGGGGTGCTTCCTTTGAGGGGAGGGGAGGTCATGGGGGCTGGCGGGGGGGAGGTGGGTGGTGCTTGGACTGTCTCGCGGGTGTTGCTACAAGGGGTCTGGGTGCTTGTGTTGGTGTCTTCTGCAGGCCAACTGGGTCGGGGGACCTCCTGGTTCTGCTCTCGAACTGTCATTGTAGGGTGCTGGGTGGGGCTGCAAGGGGGGACTGGACTGGGTGGTTTTGGTGTGATGCAGCATGGTGGGATTGGAGGGAGATCAGGGTGCACTTGGAGTGTGTGTGGGTGTGAATATGTTGTGGGAGGAATGTAGTATATAGTGTAGTTTATACTGTAGTATATGTAGTATATAGTGTAGTATATGTAATATGTAGTGTAGTTTATGTAGTATATAGTGTAATATATGGTGTAGTATATAGTGTAGTATATAGTATAGTTTATGTAGTATATAATGTAGTATATGTAGTATATAGTGTAGTTTATGTAGTATATAGTGTAGTTTATACTGTAGTATATAGTGTAGTATATAGTGTAGTATATGTAGTATATAGTGTAGTATATAGTGTAGTATATAGTGTAGTATATGTAGTATATAGTGTAGTATATGTAGTATATAGTGTAGTTTATGTAGTATATAGTGTAGTTTATACTGTAGTATATAGTGTAGTATATAGTGTAGTATATGTAGTATATAGTGTAGTTATGTAGTATATAGTGTAGTTTTATACTGTAGTATATAGTGTAGTATATAGTGTAGTATATGTAGTATATAGTGTAGTATATAGTGTAGTATATAGTGTAGTATATGTAGTATATAGTGTAGTATATGTAGTATATAGTGTAGTTTATGTAGTATATAGTGTAGTTTATACTGTAGTATATAGTGTAGTATATAGTGTAGTATATGTAGTATATAGTGTAGTTTATGTAGTATATAGTGTAGTTTATACTGTAGTATATAGTGTAGTATATAGTGTAGTATATGTAGTATATAGTGTAGTATATAGTGTAGTATATAGTGTAGTATAAGTAGTATATAGTGTAGTATATGTAATATATAGTGTAGTTTATGTAGTATATGTGGTATATAGTGTAGTTTATGTAGTATATAGTGTAGTATATAGTATAGTTTATGTAGTATATAATGTAGTATATGTAGTATATAGTGTAGTTTATGTAGTATATAGTGTAGTTTATACTGTAGTATATAGTGTAGTATATAGTGTAGTATATAGTGTAGTATATGTAGTATATAGTGTAGTATATGTAATATATAGTGTAGTTTATGTAGTATATGTAGTATATAGTGTAGTTTATGTAGTATATAGTGTAGTTTATACTGTAGTATATGTAGTATATAGTGTAGTGTATATAGTGTAGTATATATAGTGTAGTATATGTAGTATATAGTGTAGTATATAGTATAGTTTATGTAGTATATATAGTGTAGTATATGTAGTATATAGTGTAGTATATAGTATAGTTTATGTAGTATATAATGTAGTATATGTAGTATATAGTGTAGTGTATATAGTGTAGTATATATAGTGTAGTATATAGTGTAGTATATAGTATAGTTTATGTAGTATATAATGTAGTATATGTAGTATATAGTGTAGTTTATGTAGTATATAGTGTAGTTTATACTGTAGTATATGTAGTATATAGTGTAGTGTATATAGTGTAGTATATATAGTGTAGTATATGTAGTATATAGTGTAGTATATGTAATATATAGTGTAGTTTATGTAGTATATGTAGTACTATATATGTAGTACTATATATTACACTATATACTACACTATATACTACATATACTACACTATACACTACAAGGGGTTTTATATGTTGAAAAGTGTGTGTGTATGTATTTATTTATAGATTCAGACTAGTGTAACGTTATGCTTTTAATGGTTTTGACACGTCTGGAATGAATCAATAAAATGAAATGAAAGTTAAAAAACAGTGTTGACATTTGCAGAGAAAATCATTGATCCGTGTGCAGAACACACAATAACTCCCAGAATGCAGCATGAGAAGAAGCAGTTTGATTTTTTGATTGTACACTGAAGTTGATTTTGATAATATTTAACATGTTTAAAGCTGGTTAATAACGCTGGTGCCATCAAAGTTAACATGTAACCTAACAACATGGTGACCCACTGAAGTTGACCGTAAAAGCAGATTGTTATGGCGTTTCTCTTCTCCGCTCTCGAGCACGGAGGTGGAGAGGTCTTCAACTAGCTGCTTGATTTGCATTTCATGAACGTTTCACACCAAACACGGGGTGGGAACTACCTTTGGACTGTGGATCTTCTTCCTCCACGTGCAGACACATCCCCCTCTTGTCAACGACCAGGAACAAAGCCTCATTACTGCATTCTTGTCGCACAGCAGCTGAACCTCCAGATAAGTGTCGTTACAGCAGCTCCGAGCTCAAACGTAAAGAAGAAATAAATAGTTCGAGGCTGCTCGGCCAGAACAAGACACGGGCGATCAAAGCAACGGCCCAATTATGTGGAGCTGTGTCCCAACAACAGAGGAAGCATCTGGAAACAGCAGAGGTTTCAGGATGTTTGTGCCTCAGATCATCACTTCTTCAAGCTGTATTCTGAATGGATTTCTTTGGAATGCAAGTTAACCAGTATTTGAAGGATTATGCATCAGGAAATGTTGTAAATCACAACTAAAAGGTAACTTTTCTGAGCTAGCAGTGAAAATCCAATAGAAACAACTTCACTTTCTAGATCCCAGCTCCGACTTTACCTTTGGAATGTCAACACCAGAAATCATATGCCAGTGGAAAACGTCACTCCATTCATGTTGTGGGAGCTGGATCAGCCACCATCTTGAGAAAACTTGGAATCATTTCTCAACTCTGACTGGACAGTTCTGGCGGGAAGTGGGTTTGTGAGCTGTTCATTGATTCTGTTGGCTGTGAAGATTCCCAGGAGCTGTCAATCATCCAGATCCATCAACGTTCCTGAGATACGTCCTCGTACAAACACCCACAGCTCAGCAGCTGCTCCACGTGGAGGCGCTAGAACATCCTGAAGTCGTCACTAATAAAAACAAACCCAAAACCATTCACACAGACAAACTAAAGCAGTTTTATAGTTTGATTCTTAAAGAACCTTAATGGCACAGGTATGATGGAATGTAACAAAAGTCCATCGAACAATCGTCTTCAAAACCTTTAAAAACTCTGTTCCACACCAGGAACATCAATCTTGGTCCAGTAGATGATGGGATGTTCTAGGATGGATTTGTAGAGTTTTAAACACACGAATCCCGGCTGATATGACCTCTGAACTCCTCTCGCTGTTTAGACATCAGCCCAACAGGTTTCAATAAAAGTAGAGTTCAAACATTCAAAATGCCACAAACCAAATTTTATTCAACCTTGCACTTAGAAACATTATATAAAATTATTATATATTATTAAAACAACTATTATAAAACAAAATATTATTAAAAATATTATAAAGAGTACAATATTTAACCAAATTATAAAAAAGATTAGCTCATCTTGAACTTGACTTGATTTGGTCTGGAAGGTTCTGGTTCAGTCTGGAAGGTTCTGGGTTGGTCTGGAGGGTTCTGGTTTAGTCTGGAAGGTTCTGGTTCAGTCTGCAAGACTCTAAGCTGGTCTGGATGGTTCTGGGTTGGTCTGGAAGGTTCTAAGTTGGTCTGGATGGTTCTGGGTTGGTCTGGAAGGTTCTGGTTTAGTCTGGAAGGCTCTAAGTTGGACGGGAAGGTTCTAAGTTAGTCTGGAAAGCTCTGGTTTAGTCTGGAAGGCTCTAAGTTGGTCTGGAAGGTTCTGGTTTAGTTTGGAAGGTTCTGAGTTGGTCTGGAAGGTTCTGGTTTAGTTTGGAAGGTTCTGGGTTGGTCTGGAAGGTTCTGGTTTAGTTTGGAAGGTTCTGAGTTGGTCTGGAAGGTTCTGGGTTGGTCTGCAAGGGCTCGCTGTGGTTAAAGGCTGCTGACCAGCACTAACTAGACCAGCGCTTTCCAACACTGGTCCTTGACACTGCCTTGCATGTTTCAGATGTCTTCTTGCATCAACAGACCTAATTTAAACTGATGATCATCATCAGCTTCTCATCAGGGTCATCGGGGTTAATGACAGTCATTTGTATCAGGGTGTGCTGAAGTAGGAAACATCTAAAACCTGCAGGACAGGGTGCCCTGAGGACCAGAGCTGGGAGACACTGGTCAGTAGTCATGAGGTGAGTTTTCGGGACCCAAATACAGAAGCTCCATAGGCAGCAGGTGTACAAGAAAGTATTTTAATTATTAACATAAAAAAGCTGCACAGGCAGGTAATCCAAAAAGGCTTCCAACTACAAACAAAGAAAATGGAACAGATGCCAGGGTATCCAGACAGACAAACATACAGGCGTGAAAGACAGACGGACCATGTTGGGGAGCCATGCTGCTTGACAAGCTGCCAGGAACACGCCCACCACATGTCAATCAATCAGCTTGGCTCCCAGCTCCTTCAGCCAAACCCGCCGAAAAATCTGCAGAGCTGCTGTCAGACGTTTCCCGACCGTTCAACATGTCGACTTGACGGTGAAATCAAACATGACCGGTATTTAGCTGGCGCTGGGTCATACGAACAGATGGTCGTTTCACGAAGCACGGCAGCGTGCCGGTTATGAGGAAGTGATAAACGGCCAGTGATTGGCTGAACCGACCATCAATCAATAATGTTAGAAATTAATGCTAATGCTTGATATGAACTCTCCTGGCGTGGTTCAAAAGCATTCACCCACCTCAGAGTCGTTTTGGGTGTGAAATCAAACAACTGAGACCCAAAATGTTTTTTGTATCAGGCTGTAAATATGATTATTTCTGCTCTCAAGTTGGACAGTTTAACATGGAGGTGAATGTGGATTAACTCACTTTTGGATCCAGCCTCAGATCGGCTCCAGCAGACCACTGTGACCCTATATAGGATGGATGGATGGATGGATGGATGGATGGATGGATGGATGGATGGATGGATGGATGGATGGATGGATGGATGGATGGATGGATGGATGGATGGATGGATGGATGGATGGATGGATCCAGGAGGACCAGTATCAGAACCACAGAGGACCGGTATCACTTACACTTGTGAGCGTTTGTGCCTCGTGCTGGAAGTCCTCGCACCCAGCTCATCTTGTCTGGGCCCTGTAGGACAAAGAGTTAAGTAAATGTTTGTAGAAGATAAGACCACTCACTTGACAGGCAGCAGACCCCAAACCCAGACAGACTCAGGCCCAGTTTCATCTCACACACTCTCTGTATGCGCGCCCACACAAAGACTCTGGAAGAACCCTCCATTCTTCTGTCTCTTCTCCTGTGACTCCTGGAACTACTGTTTTCTCTTCAGCCTCTCATCTTCAGCTCGGAACTTGGTGAAAGTACCGGGGCAGTTCCCCCCTTCATTCCCACTCTGGTGTCCCACCAGCGGGATGTTGGAGTTCACGGCTCTGGTTACGGTGGAGGTCCAGAAGCCAAACACAGAAGATCATGTCAACTTTAAACACTTCAGAGAATTGGAGAAACATCCACTCAATCTTTATGAGTGTGTTGCTGGATTTTTTTTTTAATAAGATGGTAAACGTAAAACATGTTTCAAGCATCAAGTTCAAGCAAAATATTCATCCCTGCGGAACCACTTTTCTTCTGGATATTTTTTGCAAAATTACATATTTTCAGTGGTTTGACACTTGAACAGTCATCTCCACCAGCATTTGTATGTGGGCTCAAAGTCTGTATGAGAAACTGGACCCGCAGGTTTCTGAACAGCAGCATACAAACTCTCAGGACACCATCATGTTGGAAGGAACTGACTCCGCCCATCCCCAGTCAGTGGGCTGGGACACGCCTACCGTATCATGGTTAAGTTGGTTAATTTACCTTGAGTGGTTTACCTCACGTGACCTAGTTCAGTGTCGATACGTAGCTCAGTGGCAGCGCGTAGTTCAGTTTCGGCGCGTAGTTCAGTGGCGGCGTGTAGTTTAATGTCGATACGTAGCTCAGTGGCGGTGCGTAGTTCAGTGTCGATACGTAGTTCAGTGGCGGCGTGTAGTTTAATGTCGATACGTAGTTCAGTGGCGGTGCGTCATTCAGTGTCAGCGCGTAGTTCAGTTTCGGCGCGTAGTTCAGTGGCGGCGCGTAGTTCAGTTTCGGGGCGTAGTTCAGTGACGGCGCGTAGTTCATTGTCAGCACGTAGTTCAGTGTCAGCGCGTAGTTCAGTGGTGGCGCGTAGTTCTGTGGCGGCGCGTAGTTCATTGTCGGCGCGTAGTTCAGTGGCGGCGCGTAGTTCAGTGTCAGCGCGTAGTTCAGTGGTGGCGCGTAGTTCTGTGGCGGCGCGTAGTTCAGTTTCGGTGCGTAGTTCAGTGTCAGCGCGTAGTTCAGTTTCGGTGCGTAGTTCAGTTTCGGTGCGTAGTTCAGTGTCAGCGCGTAGTTCAGTGGTGGCGCGTAGTTCTGTGGCGGCGCGTAGTTCATTGTCGGCGCGTAGTTCAGTGTCAGGGCGTAGTTCAGTGGTGGCGCGTAGTTCTGTGGCGGCGCGTAGTTCATTGTCGGCGCGTAGTTCAGTGTCGGCGCGTAGTTCAGTGGCGGCGCGTAGTTCTGTGGCGGCGCGTAGTTCATTGTCGGCGCGTAGTTCATTGTCGGCGCGTAGTTCAGTGTCGGCGCGTAGTTCAGTTTCGGCGCGTAGTTCATTGTCGGCGCGTAATTCAGTGGCGGCGCGTAATTCAGTGGCGGCGCGTAGTTCAGTGGCGGCGCGTAGTTCAGTGGCGGCGCGTAGTTCAGTGGCGGCGGGTAGTTCAGTGGCGGTGGGTAGTTCAGTGGCGGCGCGTAGTTCAGTGGCGGCGCGTAGTTCAGTGACGATACGTACTTCAGTGGCGATACGTAGTTCAGTGACGATACGTAGTTCAGTGGCGGCGCGTAGTTCAGTGTCGATACGTACTTCAGTGACGATACGTAGTTCAGTGGCGGCGCGTAGTTCAGTGGCGGCGCGTAGTTCAGTGACGATACGTAGTTCAGTGGCGGCGCGTATGTTCCATGCGTTCATGGGAGTTGCTCTAGCAAGCTCCAGCTACGTTCTGCTGGGGATGAAGATTCTTCTCTGACCTGAGGAGGTTGCACACCTGCACACCTGCACACCTGCTGATTCCTGATGGTTCAGCAGCACCTGGCTGCAGTTCCTGAGTCCTGTGATACAACGAAGGGGGAATTAGGATTGCCCAAAGGCTATTTTGGTTTTTCTTTATTTCATTTTTTTCTAAATAAATAATGCACGGTTAAAAAAAAAGTTGTCTGTCTGATGTTGCATTTTACTCCCTCATTGGCCTCAACTCGGATATTGGAATATTGGTACTTTTTCTTTTTATCGAAAAGTCTGACTGTGTAAAAATGAAACGTGCCCAAAGAAATGATAAATGTTCTTTAAATTGGAATTAAACTCTCCGCAGTTGTAGCATCTGCATCAGTCGGCCCTCGACCCAGCCGATCAGCATTCAGATGATTTGTCTTCCATCATATGAGCTCATTTCCACTCCATCACAGCAACATAACAGCAAACCAGTCTCCATTAAAGCCTGCCACCCACTCTCTGAGGAACATGAACAGACTCCATCATTAGCCGCCGCTGATCGCTGGAGTTTGTAGGGTAATAATAACCTTAGAGGGCCTCTCCTCTTCTTCTGCTCTCTCCCTCTCTGCTGGGCGTTATCAGTGGTCCTGGTCAATGTCCTGCTGTCATGTGTGGATGTGATTTACGTCCCAGGCTGTGAAGTCAACTTATCTGCCTCCTTTCCTCCCAGATTCCCCGTCCCTCCTCCACCAGCTCCACAGAGGCATCTCCGCCGGCCCGGCTCCTGCTGCCGGGGCCAGGAGGAAAGTTAGGGAGGACCTAGGTGTCAAAAAACAGAGGTGTGACAATAAAAATCATCTTAAAGTATCCACCTGTGGAGATGTTTGATCCTAATGTCCAGAACCATGTTTGGAGAAAACCTTTCAGCAGAAACACCTCAGACCCCTGTGAAACACGACAGTGGAGAGATGATGGTCTGGACCTGGACGCCTGTTAGTCATTGAGTGGATAACGAACTCCATTGTAGAGTTTTCTAGAGACAAATGTGAGGACAGGTGAAGGTTGGTGGTCCCTAGGTCAAGGTAATTGTGGTGAAGGTGGATCTTTTCAATTCAATTCAATTAAACAGTTCAGTTTAATGAAATGCACAACAAAGTTATCACAAGAAACTTTACAATAAATAAAACTTTACAAAGATATATGTAATCCTCTTAGCTCCATATTATATTCCAGTTTAGTCCAGTTTATCTTAGTTCATGCATAAGCAGTTCATTTTAACTCATAATCTAACTCATAAATCATTTCATTTAAAATAATTTCAATTGAGAATTCTATATGTTCAAATTCAGTCCAATCAATAATCTAATACATCACTCAGTTCACTCAAATTCATGGCCCAAATAATCAGATCGCATCAAATCTTTACTTTGGTTCAATCCGCCCACTTGACCAAGAACAAGGCAACAGGAGTATCGATGTCATCACATCATTAATGAAGTTATCCTAAACTGCCAGATTTATCATGTATCAACCTCCCAGCTGATGGCCTCCATGTCCCTGATTCCAGAGGGAAGCTGTTTTCTCTTGCAGGCCTCATCTCACCCTGCCACAGCCTCACTGGCCCTCACCGAGGCCATTCGTCCCAGGAAGAACCAATGAGCAATGGGCTCCAGCTCGGAGCAGAGCCAATCAACCTCTCCAACCAGTGACATGGACGGAGAAGCTGGGAATGTCTGGGTGGTGTTTATGGCCTCCTGCCTGGCTGACAGAAAGCAGAACCCTCTGAAGAGCGAGATGGGGAAGGAAAAAAAAGCAATTAGGTAATTACTGGTACCGCAAGAATCCCACATCACAGTGTTTTCATAGCCTCTTCCAGGTCCGATAAGGGATAACCACCATCGAGGCACGGAGGACAGCGGAGGACAGCAGGGAAGAAGGATTGGAAAGGAACAGGGACGGGAAAGGTTGCAGGGATAAGAGGAAGAAATGGGAAGGAAAGGAGAAGTATTGAGAAGAGGAGAAATGATCATGTTAGCCAGACCTCCGTCTTCATGATTTAGTCACCATTAAACTGCCTCCAAGCTCAAAAACTGACTTGGTTCTTCAAATATCTAGTGAGAAAATGTTTTGTGGACTGATGAAACACATGTTGAAGGGTTCAGGAAGACTAGTCGGCACTATGTATGGAGCAAAAAGGCCACATCAGAATAACATCACAACAGTGAAGCACAAGGAAGCAACATGATTTGTCTTGAGAACTATTACCATCATGGATGGGACAATGGGTTTCCAAATCCACCCAAATCTCCAGGATAAAGTGAAGGCGTTTTCCCACTAGGTGGGTGATGCAGCAAGACAATGAGCCTAAACACAGACATATATCCACTGAATAATGGAGTCAGAGGAAGAGAATCCACCCTCTGGAATGGTCCAGAATCCAGAACTTAACCCCACAGAGATGCTGTGGTATGAGAAAGAGGAAAGGTCCAGAACTCCACCTGAGCATTCAACCAGGAACTTTATCAAGCAGTTAAAATACAAGGTTCACTTACTTTTCCCTGCAAGACGATCAGTGTTTAATAGTGGGGTACAATAAAGACACAGAAATTCAGAAAGTCACTTAATTTTAAGGAATTCTTAGACTTTTACTTTGTAAAATCTGGAAAAAAAAATATTTGGAAAACAGATAATAATATGTTTCTCTTTTTTTTAAAGGGACGAGCCTTCAGTTCCCCTACCGACCACCGGGGTCTGGATCCAGACCTGCAGTTCCCCTACCGACCACCGGGGTCTGGATCCAGACCTGCAGTTCCCTGACCGAACACTGGGGTCTGGATCCAGACCTGCAGTTCCCCTACCGACCACCGGGGTCTGGATCCAGACCTGCAGTTCCCCTACCGACCACCGGGGTCTGGATCCAGACCTGCAGTTCCCTGACCGAACACCGGGGTCTGGATCCAGATCTGCAGTTCCCCTACCGACCACCGGGGTCTGGATCCAGACCTGCAGTTCCCCTACCGACCACCGGGGTCTGGATCCAGACCTGCAGTTCCCTGACCGAACACCGGGGTCTGGATCCAGACCTGCAGTTCCCCTACCGACCACCGGGGTCTGGATCCAGACCTGCAGTTCCCCTACCGACCACCGGGGTCTGGATCCAGACCTGCAGTTCCCTGACCGAACACCGGGGTCTGGATCCAGATCTGCAGTTCCCCTATCGACCACCGGGGTCTGGATCCAGACCTGCAGTTCCCTGACCGAGCACCAGGGTCTGGATCCAGACCTGCAGTTCCCCTACCGACCACCGGGGTCAGACCTGCAGTTCCTCTACTGTCCAGCAGGATTGTGCCACTGACAGGTCCTGTAAATGTTCAGCTCCATTGGCATTGATTGGTCCACATTGCTGGAAGGCATGTTCTGCTGCAGAGGGTCGAACCCCGGTAGCAGCAGGCAAGATACCAGTAGAGCTCTGCTGGTCCTTGTTTCAGACGTCATTTAAATAGCAACACTTGAAATGAGGATACTTGGACATGACACATTTAATCAGTCTGAATGTCAAGTGATATTAAATATTATTAAATGGTAGCATAAGCTAAGTGAACTAGGTTGTAATAGCTAGCTGTGATTGCCATAAGGTGGGCGTGTTCCAGTCTCCTTCGTAGTCTGTTAGTTCCTCTCACCTACAACACAGCACTGCGCACTACGAGGAAAAAGCACTCTTGGGAGACATTACAGGGGGTGTGTCCAGTTCTTCTTCTGCAGTCTGTGGGGGAAACAGAGAAGAGAATGTGGCCCAAATATAAACCTCTGAGGTACTCCTCAACTGAGAAAATAAGGAGTTGAAGTGCTCTGAGCGACCTGCATGAGAGCATGAGAGTTCCTGTTCACACCCTTTCCACCACTACAGAACAAACCAGGTGTAGGCGGAGTTTATGGGATGGCTCAGCGTGTCTCAACAACCATGATGGCTCCACGATGGGAGTGCAGCTTTAAGAGACCATTGTCCTTTTGTTTGCATTGTAAGTCCTTGCAGAGACAAAAAGAACATTTTATTTAGTTTTGTGTCATCTAAGGCCTCATTCTGACAGAAGTCACGATATTCATTTTTGATGTAATGCCAGTCAGATGTCTTGTTGGAGGTCCAGATGTTGGTCATAAAACTTATTAGCCTCCATGACAGATGTTCCATCCCAGTCTGAGAAGAGCAGTTTTAAAGCCGATTTGTGACTCAGCCAACTGAACGGCAACTCCAAATGTTCAGTGAAGCAGTGAAATCTGACATGTTTGGTGACTGACATCAGCTGATCATCCAGATGAATCAAGTTCAACAATTTTGTCCATTTTTGTTGACTTTTTGGGTTGAATGTCTCTCGATTCTTAAAATCTTTGTTGCTGCATTCCTCCTCCTTCCTCTTTGACTTAATAAACTCCTCCTCTTTCAGCTGATTCAGCTTCGTAAAAACGTCTGCAACGTTTTACTTTTAGCACCATTACAGTCACATCAGGAAAATCTGGAAACTGCATGAGCTTTCCAGCATAAAGAGTAGTTTTAATGTTTTCTTGCAGGAATACTTCTGCTACTTATCGATTTGTAGAAACGTTATCCAAATTGAACCTATTTTAAAAATCCCTCTGATTTTGTTTTGATGGGTTTTTTTTCTTTTTGCTTTCACCAAACTTTATTTATAAGACGACAGAAACACATAAAAGAAGTTAAAAACACATAATATAAAGTGAAGGTTATAAACGTGGTCTTATTGGCGTTCAACCGTGGACATTTGTCCATGACTGTTGGCCTGCTGGCAGAGCCGTGACGTCATCACTGCTGCTCCAGCAGCAGGAAGACACATCTTCCTGTTCAACGAGGACGACTCAGAAGTATGTTCTCCTGAGTCGTACAGGTACAAACTACAAAGCATGCAAGTCCAAACTTCACATACTTGGACCTGAGAAATGGTCGTAGCCCAGGATCATTTCAGCTCTACGTGGTACTGGAGGGCGCACAGGCGTGAGCGCCAGCAGGTCTGATAGGCCTCCTCGGCGCCAGCACCTAGTGGTCAGAGGAGGAAGTGCACCATTTTGCCTTTGGCTCAGACCTTTAAAGTCTTATTTACTGTTCGAGCAGAACAGGAAACAAACTCTGTTTGGCTTGGATGTGTCTGACTGTAGGACACAGATGGTGGGCGTTTTGTAATTCCCTCTTCTTGGTCATGTTACTGTCTTACTGTCTGACACAAGCCTTCCCAGCTGGCACGCCTCTCTGTAGCATCCCAGATAAAAGTCATAAACAGCTTTCTTAATATCTTCCATCCCTGCCACGTCCCATCGCTGGACTCTTTGTTTCGCAGCCAGTTCTGCAGTTATTGTCTGTTAAGGATGCCACCGAGAGACACATGAGGTCCTTGAAGAGCATTTCAAAACTAATAAACAATTGTCAAGTGAGAGGGAAAGCAGAGCGAGCCGGTCCACTTTAAAAGCACATCAAAGGAGGGGAGTCCTGAGGATGGAGGAGGTGGACGGAGGAGGACACACACACAAACACACAGATATGGACCGGAGATTTGGAGCATCTGAATCAAATGTTAGAACCTTCTACTTGAATCCTTTCGTTGTATGAAAACAGAACAGTTCTAATCTAGTTTCAGGACAGCTTTGTCAGACAGATGACCTCACATTTACTTATAAAGTAACATTCAGAGAAGTTCTTGGTCCACTCAGTGTCTGGCAGGTGTCCAGGTCCAGACCATCATCCCTCCACCACCACGTTTGTCAGTGCCTGTGAGGTGTTTCTGTTGGTTTTCTCCAAACATGGTTCTGGACATGAAGACCAAACATCTCCACTTTGGTCTCATCTGTCCAGAGGACGTTGTTCCAGAAGTCTGCTGGTTCGTTTGCAGTTTTGTGGACCTCAGTCGTGCGTCCACATTAATTTCAAAGAGAGAAGAAATGGAAGCCCTTCCAAAAAAACACAGTTGTTCAGTTTCCTTCTAATCGTGACTTTGGCCATTCCTGCAATGTTTTTGCAATACTTAAGTAATGTTCTGGCAACACTGCAGCAACGTTCCAGCATGGACTTTTAACATTTAACAATGATCAGTGAGGCCTGTAGGCTCTGAGCTGGAGCTCTTGGGGTTTGGCCTGAAAGGATCAGATGACAAAGCATTCACACATTTTTGGGCTAACAGGGTTGGGCAGAGTCAGGTCCAGCCAACATGGTGCCAAGCTTCTAAAGAACTCTTCAGAACACCTCTGGGTGATATCACAGAGGGTTTGTCCTGTATCCTTTCCCTTTGGCACACCTGAATGCGCCAACCTGCACACATGCTGGTGACCCGCAGCATCTGGCTGAGACTCATATCATGTGGAAACAACTTCCTTTTTGTCTTCATTCTTTCTTAGATAAATGTGAAATGTCTGTCTGATGGTACATATGTCTAATACAAGGACCCACTGTGATGAAATAGATATGTTTTCATACACAAAACATTTAAAGTAAGGGTGCTAACTTTTCAGCATGTCAGCATCTATAAAAGTTGACTTTAAGGCATCTGAGATTAGTTCTCCAGAGTGATATGTTTTAGAGGTTTGTTAAGTAACAATTACTCCCTAAACTTTACAGAAGACAGGGAAATTGGAAGCTGAAGGGGTGTCAGATGAAGGCCATGGCCTAGAAACAGAACATAAATCATATCTCCCTCCTTCAGCCCTCCTTCTTCTCGAGCGCACTCACTCCATCCAAGGCCAAGTCATTCATCTGCTGAGCCGGAGGCGAGAGGGGCGCTCGCTGTATCCAGACGTACAGGAAACCTTCAGAAAAATGGTCAAATGTCGACCATGTCGAAATCAACCCTCAACCCTCACCCCTCCCTGAGCCACTCGGCCCACACGCTTGCCATGATGGATGCGCAGAGTCTCTCTGAGACCTCCTCTCCTCCGTCCATCTCTATTAGCCCGAATGAAGACAGATGTGGACACCGTCTGTCCGTTTGAAACTCCGGAGCGCGCAGTATAAAAATGGACTCAGGTAGTGACAAACAATAAGAAAATGAAAAACAAAAATAGAGAACAACACCCAAACAGTAAATCTGTATTTTTATCAGCAGAGTCACACACTAATCCCACGGAGGAAACATGTAGGCGTCCTGTTGCAAAGGGGTGCAGGAAACAGGCTGGTAGAGACAGGAAGTCACCGGCAATGCAAAAGGTTCACACAGTCCTGCAACACGGCCGATCGCAAACCATGAAAAACAAGCCAGAACAGCCAACAAATCTGACCAAATGGCCTTCAGATTGCACTTCCACTGACAGATATTTGGTGTTTAGTAGATTCTCCAGCTGTTAAAAGTGTTTAGTCCAATCCAGAATCAAAAAATATAGGGACTCTGTAAATTCACTTATATGAAAATGTCAAAAATAAATATTTTTTTAAAATACAACAATAAAAATATATGACACCACGTGACTTGATAAATGAAAAAGGCCAAAATAAAGGTTGTAGTTTTTCGCCGAACTCCTGCTATGTTTCTTACAAAAAACTCTGTTTTTTTATTCACACATGCAACATTTACATATTTAAATTAATCGTTATGTATTCATATAATCAATAACATCAACCTTACATGACAACGGTCTTTTACTCCACAGTTCTGCAAAAAATCTCAGCAATACTTTAAAAATGTTTATGGTATAGAGTTAGCTTTGAGACTTCACGATACAAACTCTTCAGGATACAAAGTCTTCACGATACAAAGTCTTCATGATACAAAGTCTTCACGATACAAAGTCTTCATGATGCAAAGTCTTTAGGATACGAAGTCTTCACGATACAAAGTCTTCACAATACAAAGTCTTCAGGATACAAAGTCTTCACGATACAAAGTCTTCATGATACAAAGTCTTTAGGATACGAAAAGTCTTCATGATACAAAGTCTTTAGGATAAGAAGTCTTCATGATACAAAGTCTTTAGGATACGAAGTCTTCACGATACAAAGTCTTCACAATACAAAGTCTTCAGGATACAAAGTCTTCATGATACAAAGTCTTCACAATACAAAGTCTTCATGATACCAAGTCTTCACGATACAAAGTCTTCATGATACAAAGTCTTCACGATACAAAGTCTTCACAATACAAAGTCTTCACGATACAAAGTCTTCATGATACAAAGTCTTCACAATACAAAGTCTTTAGGATACGAAGTCTTCACGATACAAAGTCTTCATGATACAAAGTCTTCACAATACAAAGTCTTCATGATACCAAGTCTTCATGATACAAAGTCTTCACAATACAAAGTCTTCATGATACAAAGTCTTCACAATACAAAGTCTTTAGGATACGAAGTCTTCACGATACAAAGTCTTCATGATACAAAGTCTTCACAATACAAAGTCTTCACGATACAAAGTCTTCACGATATAAAGTCTTCACGATACAAAGTCTTCATGATACAAAGTCTTCACGATATAAAGTCTTCACGATACAAAGTCTTTAGGATACGAAGTCTTCACGATACAAAGTCTTCACAATACGAAGTCTTCATCATACAAAGTCTTCACAATACAAAGTCTTCATGATACAAAGTCTTCACGATACAAAGTCTTTAGGATACGAAGTCTTCACGATACAAAGTCTTCACAATACAAAGTCTTCAGGATACAAAGTCTTCACGATATAAAGTCTTCACGATACAAAGTCTTTAGGATACGAAGTCTTCACGATACAAAGTCTTCATGATACAAAGTCTTTAGGATACGAAGTCTTCACGATACAAAGTCTTCATGATACAAAGTCTTTAGGATACGAAGTCTTCATGATACAAAGTCTTTAGGATACGAAGTCTTCATGATACAAAGTCTTTAGGATACGAAGTCTTCATGATACAAAGTCTTTAGGATACAAAGTCTTCATGATACAAAGTCTTTAGGATACAAAGTCTTCATGATACAAAGTCTTTAGGATACGAAGTCTTCACGATACAAAGTCTTTATGATACGATGTCTTCATGATACTAAGTCTTCACGATACAAAGTCTTCATGATACAAAGTCTTCACGATACAAAGTCTTCACGATACAAAGTCTTTATGATACAAAGTCTTTATGATACGAAGTCTTCACAATACAAAGTCTTTATGATACAAAGTCTTCATGATACAAAGTCTTCAAAATACGAAGTCTTTATGATACGAAGTCTTCATGATACAAAGTCTTTATGATACAAAGTCTTCATGATACAAAGTCTTCAAAATACGAAGTCTTTATGATACGAAGTCTTCATGATACAAAGTCTTTATGATACGAAGTCTTTATGATACGAAGTCTTCATGATACAAAGTCTTCACAATACGAAGTCTTCACGATACAAAATCTTCACAATACGAAGTCTTCATGATAAAGTCTTCACGATACAAAGTCTTTATGATACAAAGTCTTCATGATACAAAGTCTTCACAATACGAAGTCTTCACGATACAAAGTCTTCACAATACGATGTCTTTATGATACGAAGTCTTCATGATACAAAGTCTTCACAATACGAAGTCTTTATGATACAAAGTCTTCATGATACAAAGTCTTCACGATAAAAAGTCTTCATTATACAAAGTCTTTATGATACAAAGTCTTTATGATACAAAGTCTTCATGATACAAAGTCTTCATTATACAAAGTCTTCACAATACAAAGTCTTCACGATACGAAGTCTTTATGATACAAAGTCTTCATGATACAAAGTCTTCATGATACAAAGTCTTTATGATACAAATTCTTCATGATACGAAGTTTTCAAGATACAAAGTCTTCATGATACACAGTCTTCACAATACGAAGTCTTCACAATACAAAGTCTTCACAATACGAAGTCTTCACAATACAAAGTCTTCACAATACGAAGTCTTTATGATACAAAGTCTTCACGATACAAAGTCTTCATGATACAAAGTCTTCACGATACAAAGTCTTTATGATACGAAGTCTTCATGATACAAAGTTTTCAAGATACAAAGTCTTTATGATACAAAGTCTTCATGATACACAGTCTTCACAATACGAAGTCTTCACGATACAAAGTCTTGACAATACGAAGTCTTTATGATACAAAGTCTTCACGATACAAAGTCTTCATGATACGAAGTCTTCACGATACAAAGTCTTTATGATACAAAGTCTTCATGATACAAAGTCTTCAAAATACAAAGTCTTTATGATACAAAGTCTTCACGATACAAAGTCTTTATGATACGATGTCTTCATGATACTAAGTCTTCACGATACAAAGTCTTCATGATACAAAGTCTTCACGATACAAAGTCTTTATGATACAAAGTCTTTATGATACGAAGTCTTCACAATACAAAGTCTTTATGATACAAAGTCTTCATGATACAAAGTCTTCAAAATACAAAGTCTTTATGATACGAAGTCTTCATGATACAAAGTCTTTATGATACGAAGTCTTTATGATACGAAGTCTTCATGATACAATGTCTTCACAATACGAAGTCTTCATGATACAAAGTCTTTATGATACGAAGTCTTTATGATACGAAGTCTTCATGATACAATGTCTTCACAATATGAAGTCTTCACAATACAAAATCTTCACAATACGAAGTCTTTATGATACAAAGTCTTCACGATACAAAGTCTTCACAATACGAAGTCTTTATGATACAAAGTCTTCATGATACAAAGTCTTCACAATACGAAGTCTTCACGATACAAAGTCTTCACAATACGATGTCTTTATGATACGAAGTCTTCATGATACAAAGTCTTCACAATACGATGTCTTTATGATACGAAGTCTTCATGATACAAAGTCTTCACAATACGAAGTCTTTATGATACAAAGTCTTCACAATACGAAGTCTTCACGATACAAAGTCTTCACGATACAAAGTCTTTATGATACGAAGTCTTTATGATACGAAGTCTTTGTGATACGAAGTCTTCACGATACAAAGTCTTCACTATACGAAGTCTTTATGATACAAAGTCTTCACAATACGAAGTCTTCACGATACAAAGTCTTTATGATACAAAGTCTTCACGATACAAAGTCTTTATGATACGAAGTCTTTATGATACGAAGTCTTCATGATACAAAGTCTTCATGATACAAAGTCTTCATGATACAAAGTCTTCACAATACGAAGTCTTTATGATACAAAGTCTTCACAATACGAAGTCTTCACGATACAAAGTCTTCACGATACAAAGTTTTTACGATACGAAGTCTTTATGATACGAAGTCTTCATGATACAAAGTCTTCATGATACAAAGTCTTCATGATACAAAGTCTTCACAATACGAAGTCTTTATGATACAAAGTCTTCACAATACGAAGTCTTCACGATACAAAGTCTTTATGATACAAAGTCTTCACGATACAAAGTCTTTATGATACGAAGTCTTTATGATACGAAGTCTTCATGATACAAAGTCTTCATGATACAAAGTCTTCATGATACAAAGTCTTCATGATACAAAGTCTTCACAATACGAAATCTTCAAGATACAAAGTCTTCATGATACAAAGTCTTCACAATACGAAGTCTTGATGATACAAAGTCTTTGTGATACGAAGTCTTCACAATACAAAGTCTTCACTATACGAAGTCTTTATGATACAAAGTCTTCACAATACGAAGTCTTCAAGATACAAAGTCTTTATGATAAAAAGTCTTCACGATACAAAGTCTTGATGATACAAAGTCTTCACGATACAAAGTCTTTATGATACAAAGTCTTTATGATACGAAGTCTTCATGATACAAAGTCTTCATGATACAAAGTCTTCAAGATACAAAGTCTTCATGATACAAAGTCTTCACAATACGAAGTCTTGATGATACAAAGTCTTTGTGATACGAAGTCTTTATGATAAAAAGTCTTCACTATACGAAGTCTTTATGATACAAAGTCTTCACAATACGAAGTCTTCACGATACAAAGTCTTTATGATACGAAGTCTTTATTATACAAAGTCTTTATGATACAAAGTCTTCACAATACGAAGTCTTTATGATACAAAGTCTTCACAATATGAAGTCTTGATTATACAAAGTCTTCACAATACGAAGTCTTTATGATACAAAGTCTTTATGATACGAAGTCTTTATTATACAAAGTCTTTATGATACAAAGTCTTCACAATACGAAGTCTTTATGATACAAAGTCTTTATGATACGAAGTCTTTATTATACAAAGTCTTTATGATACGAATTCTTTATGATACGAAGTCTTTATGATACAAAGTCTTCAGGATACTCTTTATCCCACAGGAAGTAAATTCTAAACGGATGATCTAAATGTGTTAAGTTCACTTTACAATTTCTGATGAAATAATCAGTAAGTTCTGAACTATGTGTATAATTAATTCTTGGACCCCTTTAGTACAAAGTTGTACAAATGGATGCAGGATGAGCTTTAGCATAGTCTTACAGAAAACTGCAAGACCTTCCTTTAAAACAGACAGCATCTAAAAGGCAGATGATATAAAATGTAAAATGAGCTAATATTTATCATGAATGGTAAATGTCTCACTTTGAACATTTTACATGATTTCTGTATTTTGTTCTATATAAAATATGGGTTTATTTTCATTTGATGCTACGTTCCAAAGCATGGACAGGGGGGTCTTTCACAGCCCTTTGGTACTTTCCTGTATTTTTATTGTATATATGGATTCTAGTTTCACCAGGTAAAACCCCTCAGACACACACTCACGTGCGTGCTGCATCTTGCCGTGGTGCACACACCTGTCTGCACGGGTGCACATCCAGCAGAACATTTACTTTTTTTGTCTTTTATCCTAATTTGGAAATTTGCAAGAAAAATAAAAACAAGAAATCTTTACTTCATTTTTCCCAAATTTAAAAAAAATAAAATGATAACTTTTTGCACTTACAAATGTAAAAGAAATACAGCTTTGAAATTCTGACTCTGTCCTTCTCCCTGCAGCCTCTTTGGTCTCTCATGGTTCTGCTGGGGTTTGAACTATTTATCCGAACCCCTCCACTTGTTTGGCAATCCAGGTTTTTTCATCCCTGTGGGTGGTCTGGGCCATGCTGCCGCCTCCTGACACTGGCTGGCTCTGTTACAGAGAGGAATAAACGTTAACATGTACACCTACGATGGAGCTTTTTACAGGCCTCAACGCAGAACAAGAACTATGAAAATGCTCCAGATGTTTGTATTCTGTTACATGTCCTGAAAAATCCAGCAGGCTGGTCCTAAACCCTCCTGTGACATCACCCACAGGTCTCTGAAGAGCTCTCCTTTTCATCATACTGCACAGCACCGAGCTTTAATTGGGAGGAATGAACAGACCGGGAAGCGAGTTGGACCATGCTACCCTATGATGCTGATTAATATCACATCACGTCCATTTTGATGAAAGCTGCTCAAACATCCTCATTTTAAGTGTTGCCACAGAAACAACATCAGAAACGAATGCTGAAAGACCTGAAACAAGGACTGGCACAGTTCCTGGGACCTGCTGTCTGCTAGCAGCAGGTTGGTAGTTGAAGTCCAGCAGACATCTGCTTGGAAGGTCCTGAAATGATCTTCTGTGGCTCCTGACTCCTTGAGCTGATCCATGCCAGAGGAGCTGCAGAAATGCCAGCCAGCATTTGTTGCACGAGATTCCATTTTAAACGTCATTTTGGTGGCATTTAATTACCACAAACTGCTGCTCTTAGATCATCTTAGAGGCAGCACAGTGGTTTAGTGGTCAGCACTGTTGCCTCACAGCAAGAAGGCTCCTGGTTCGATTCCCAGCCCCGTGGGTCTTTCTGTGTGGAGTTTGTATGTTCTCCCCATGCTTGCGTGGGTTCTCTCTGGGTACTCCGGCTTCCTCCCACAGTCCAAAAACATGCAGGGTAGGTTAATCGATCACACTAAATTTCCCGTAGGTGTGAGTGTGAGTGTGCATGTTTGTCTGTCTTTCTCTGTGGCCCTGCGACAGACTGGCGACCTGTCCAGGTGGACTCCTGCCTTACACCTACTATGCGTCAGGATCGGCTCCGACAGACCCCCGTGACCCCGAGACAGAGTAAGGGAATAGATAATGGATGGATGGATGCTGCTCTTAGCTAAGCTTCATCCTCAGAACCATCAAGACCGACCCACAACCAGTCACGGTGGTCTGGAGATTCAATTTACACAACAAAACATATTCTCTTTAAAATAGGCCTGACTATGTTCTGTTAGGTCTTTATTTACAACTCAGTCAATACAACACTAAACACTAAGTGATGACAGCTAGTCTTGGTTGTACCAGCTCCCAGACCGTTGATGTGCGTAAATGTGCTTCAGAACAATCCCCTGAACAGACGTGAAATCTAACTAACCAAAACAAGTTTTGTTCCAGAATGTAAATCTGATTATTTCTGCTGTAAAGTTATACATTTAAACATGGAGGTCAATGGATCCAGACCCTAGTGGTCAGTAGAGGAGCCGCGGGTCCGGATCCAGATCCTTGTTTTCAGTAGGGTTCTCTCACTCTGCTGTTAAATAATTCTGTATAAGATTCCTCTAAAATGCTACTTGTATATGTATCATCTTTAAGAGTTTTACAGAATAGGGGGTCCCTAACAGAATCGTGCCCAGGGACCCCAAAAACCTAGAACCAACCTTGTTTAAGTACATGCTGATGTGATGTTTCTAAGCTGTTCATTACTCACGACGTTTCAGCAAGTGACTCAGACAAGCAAAACTCTTTTGGCTCAAAAGCATCCTAGGAGAGATAATAACCATGTGTCGGGTCCAGCTGTATTTCTACTGTATCCTGTTCTGTAAATCATCATTTCACTCTGTGAAATGTTTAGTAGAAGTATTTACCCTGCAATACAATAAAAAATAATAACATGAAACACTACTTCTGCTAAGAATAAATAAATACCTCATCGGAAAGTTCACATGGATGTATTTACAAACAGAGAAAAGACAGTGGATGGAGCTCAGTTCTGTTGTCCCCAAGTTGTTCATTACAACCAGACAATCTCCAAATCTGATTTTTATGGGTCACAGCAAAGCGCCAACAACAGAGGGGGCAATTCTGGCCCTTGAACTGTCCTGATGTTGTAGATGTTTCCCTGCTCTAACACACCTGTTTTAAATTAGAACACATTGTCATGGGGTGGAGGAGCCGAGGATGAAGGATCCGAGGATGGAGGATCCAAGGATGAAGGATCCGAGGGTGGAGGATCCAAGGATGAAGGATCCGAGGGTGGAGGATCCAAGGATGAAGGATCCAAGGATGAAGGATCCGAGGATGAAGGATCCGAGGATGGAGGATCCAAGGATGAAGGATCCGAGGGTGGAGGATCCAAGGATGAAGGAACCGAGGGTGGAGGATCCAAGGATGAAGGATCCGAGGATGGAGGATCCAAGGATGAAGGATCCGAGGATGAAGGATCCTAGGGTGGAGGATCCAAGGATGAAGGATCCGAGGATGAAGGATCCGAGGGTGGAGGATCCGAGGATGAAGGATCCGAGGATAAAGGATCCGAGGGTGGAGGATCCAAGGATGAAGGAACCGAGGGTGGAGGATCCAAGGATGAAGGATCCAAGGATGAAGGATCCGAGGGTGGAGGATCCAAGGATGATGTTTGTATTTCGACGAGCATTTCTCTGATCTGATCTGATCTCTGATCTTGGGGTGAATCTTCTTCCTCTCATGGGAATGTTGACAACTGTCTTGAATGTTTTCCACTTGTAAATAATATTTATCACATTGAACATTGACTCCAAATTGTTTGAAATGGGTTTATAATCCTTTCCAGATTAATATAAAGCAAAGGTTGTGCCGAGAAGATCGCTGCTGATGTTTTGCCCTCTTTGCATTGTGTCAACACACACCTGAAATCTCCAGACCAGCAGGCTGCCAAACATCTGCTTTTATGGAGGTCAGTTCATCAAGGGCTGATGATTAGCAGTACCTGGATGCAGCTTATGCTCTTAAATGCTGTAAGAGGGGGTACTTAGTAATATCCACCACCACACTGGAACCTGTCAGACCTGCCAGGCCTCGCATAGTTGGACAAATTTAACCCTATTGACCATTTGAGGCCACTACCATTAATCCTGATGGTATCTGGTCGTGCAGCGGACGGCCATGTTCTTCCTCCTCCCCATCCTGACGTGTTCAGAGCTCCACAAACATTTATGCAGCAGTATTTTTTAAAGGCCGTCTGCAGCATCTCGTAAATCTGTCACTGCTTTGATGTTTTATCGGCTGGCTGTGTGTGTGTGTGTGTGTGTGTG
>CM026204.1:30389517-30457968 GCA_014839995.1 Xenentodon cancila
GTTTAGTTTAGTTTAGTTTAGTTTAGTTTAGTTTAGTTAGTTTGGTTTGGTTTGGTTTGGTTTGGTTTGGTTTGGTTTGGTTTAGTTTGGTTTGGTTTATTTTGGTTTAGTTTAGTTTGGTTTATTTGGTTTGGTTTGGTTTGGTTTAGTTGGTTTAGTTTAGTTTGGTTTAGTTTAGTTTAGTTTAGTTTAGTTTAGTTTAGTTTAGTTTAGTTTAGTTGGTTTGGTTTGGTTTGGTTTGGTTTGGTTTGGTTTGGTTTAGTTTGGTTTGGTTTGGTTTGGTTTAGTTGGTTTAGTTTAGTTTAGTTTAGTTTAGTTTAGTTTGGTTTAGTTGGTTTGGTTTGGTTTGGTTTGGTTTGGTTTGGTTTGGTTTGGTTTAGTTTAGTTTAGTTTAGTTTAGTTTGGTTTAGTTGGTTTGGTTTGGTTTGGTTTGGTTTAGTTTAGTTTAGTTTGGTTTAGTTGGTTTGGTTTGGTTTAGTTTAGTTTAGTTTAGTTTAGTTTAGTTTAGTTTAGTTTAGTTTAGTTTAGTTTAGTTTAGTTTAGTTTAGTTTAGTTTAGTTTGGTTTGGTTTGGTTTGGTTTGGTTTGGTTTGGTTTAGCTACACAGAAGGGTTTGCTGAGCTCGTGTTAATGAGACCTAATGGATGATGAAGAAACCACTGCATCTCTTTATGGAAAATGAAAACAACAGATTTATTTTTTATTTTATATTTTGGAAACTCAGTTGTCTCTGTGAATAAGGACCTCTTTTAAATGACTAAATGGGGAGTGGTGGCCTCGTGGTCACAGTGGTGGTGTTGGGCGTGGAGGACCCAGGTTCAAGCCCAGGGCTGCCCACAATGGTAAATCACTGGGGGCCCTTGAGCAAGGCCCTTAACTCCCAGTTGCTCCCCGGGGCGCTGGTTCTAGCAGCCCCACTGCTTACTAGTGAAACTAGTTGATGGGTTAAAAGCAGAGGTCCAGTTTCGGTGTATCGTACATACAGCGTGTGCACGATGTCCACACTGACAAGAATGATCAGAAAAAAAAAAGGTAAATGTTATATAAATGTAACGCGGAGACCAATCATGGGGGCTCATTTGTAAACGGAAGTCTATCATGTTGACCTCTGTAGATCTTTGTCAACAGAAACCTGGATGGAGTTGAGCAGATTTGATTGACGGATAGCTTGGACAAGCAAACGCCCACATCCTGGCTGGGATCTGTGTTTTGTACCCAGAAGCCCTTGAGACACGCATGTTCTGATAGGCTTGAGGAGATGTTTGTTTATGTTATGACCTTGGAGTCTTGTTGAACTTTTCAGGATTTTGCTGCTTTGTTCAGATGCAGTTTTGTGAACTTCAGTCCCACTAAATCTCCGGGGCAGACGGACAGCTGTCTTGAATTTTTTTAACTGAATTATCACTCACTGTATCTAATCACTGTCCAATATCTATATCACTTGGAAATTCCTTTCCTGGACTTCACCAAGACCATTGCTGATGTATTTCTCTCTTGGCATTGTGTTAACACACACGAACGCTTACGACCATCCATCCATCAAGTCATTTTCCATACCCGTTTGTAATCCTATGCAGGGTCACGGGGGTCTGCCAGAGCCCATCCTGACTCATTACAGGCGAGAGGCAGGGGTACACCTGGACGGGTCGCCAGTCCATCACAGGGTCACATACAGAGACAAACGAACGTGCATGCTCACACCCACGAGCAATTTAGAACCATCAACCAACCTAACATGCAGGTTTTTGGACTGTGGGACTGCAGGAATAGAACCAGAAACCTTCTTGCTGTGAGCCAACAGAGCTGCTTAGCTTAAGACCTACAAAGTGCTAAAACATCTGCTGATAATCAGTGCCTCTGATCCACCACTGAACCACCTTCAGTGTCACGTGAGAAGGTTTCGCCTCCTCAGACTGACAGGTCAGGTGGTTGTGCTCAGTCGTGGGTTCGTCCTGTTCTTGGACGGTACATTCCTGCCCTCTGGTGGATAAAAATTAACATTACACTAAAGACTGAGCTCAACCCACCTGGATTCTTGTCAACAAAAGAAACTTTCAGCGTCCTGTTTCTGCAGGTTTTAATCAAATTAAATCAATCAAATTATCAAACTTCCTGTCATCACTTACTGGGTCTGTGTGCTTGGCCATTGTGTTCCTGTGGTTTATTGTTCTTTGTAGATTATAAGAAGGAACGTTTTTTTTCTGCTTTTGGTCCTTTTATTTTTTCTTTTTTCTTTTTTTTTTTCTTTTCTGATCATTCTTGTCAGTGTGGACATCGTGCACACGTGTATGTACGACGCACACCGAAATTAGTCTCTGCTTTTAACCCATCAACTAGTTTCACTAGTGAGCAGTGGGGCTCTAGAACCAGGCCAGGCTAGAACCCCGGGGAGCAACTGGGAGTTAAGGGCCTTGCTCAGGGGCCCCCAGTGATTTACCATTGTGGGCAGCCCTGGGCTTGAACCTGGGTCTTCCACGCCCAACACCACTGTAACCACTAGGCCACCACTCCCACTTTTACAGATCTTTGTGTTTTTTTATGAATATTTCTATGACAGTGCTTGTTGTCATTTTGCTTTTTTGCTGTCATTTCTGTCCCTTGACCTTGGAGACCATCCTGGTGCAGCGTTAATCTGATGGACTTTCAGGAGAATGAGCACAATCCATTTTTGACTTTATAAATACATAAATTACCAAGAAACACAACCTACAAAATTGTCTTTATAAGCTCACTAATTTATGTGAAGAAAAAAAAACATGAAAGTTGGTGAGAAAAAGAAATTCTCTAACTTTTTTATTAAAATATAATAATAATAATATGCAGGAAAAAAAACGGAAACTTCATAAACTGGCTACTTTTCAGGACAAAGTTTGACAATTGTAACTAAATATTTGTTAGTTTACATGAGCAAAAAACTAATTTCATAGATTTTCAAATTTGTGCAAAAGACAAAAAAAATGGCAACTTCATAAACCCAGAAAATAAGAACAAAAATCTGCTAATGAGCAAATAAATCCACAATAAAAGAAAACCAAACGTAGCCTTTCTCGCGACCTTCTTCTCCCGTCGGACTTCTTTAAAGCTGAATTTTAGACAAATCCCCGTCATACTTGTCCTGCTTCGGTCGCGGCGCTGCACACCTGAGCGCCCCCGCTGGCCAGCAGGACTACTGCAGTCCTCTCAGGCCGTTCATACGTCACATATTCCTGGCAGTGCTGCTCTGGACTTCTCCGGTTTCTGGGTCTTTCTTTTGTAAACACAGCGGGAAGAACATGTGGAATGATCAGTTTTGGAGGAGGGTTGTTTGTTTTTCATTAATTTTCTTTTAAATGAGATCTAATCTTCGTCTAATTCACAGACAAACATGGTGTGTTTAGGCTGATAAACTGTTTTAATACCACTTAGAGACTGGCAGGTACAGGAAGTGAACAGGAAGCTCTCCTCCTTTGGTCTCCTGAGCGCCAGCTGATGGACAGACACCTTTTTAGTCACTTGGCGATGATGTTTTGATGTTGATGAGCTGTGTCCTCCTGCTCCACGTGATTCTGACAGCCAGGCCACGCCCTCAGCAGTCCTGGTGAGGCGATCCCACCCACCCCAGTCTCCACAAGCTCTATATTTTAGTTTGGCTCAGCTCGTGATCAGTGATGATGCTCAGAAGGATTACCTCGTGTTCATTCTGATCAGATCTGTCCATCCATCCTGGTAGATGTTGCTACCAAGAATTTGAAGTGAGTGCTGCTGAAGTTAACGCGAGGACTGGGTGAGCTCCCATAAACGTCCGGCAGCACCCTCGACTAACCAACGCTCAGCCAGCTGAGACTGGGGGGGTCTAGAACTTAGGACTTGGTCCTGGTGGAGGTCTGAGAGAGGATAGCGTGTCACTCTGGAAAGGTGCAGCCCACCTCCAGGTTGTCCGGCTGCTGCCAGGGCCGACGAGCTGGAGGCCGTGCTGCTGAGCCTCCTCTGGTCAGCTTCCTGCCGCCGCAGCTTCATCCAGCTCCGTGCCTGGACCACGCCGGGCCGCCCAGAGCGGGCGCAGCGGTCTGTCAGTCCAGTTACGGTTACATGGATCCCAGATGGGTTCACGCTGTGTAGTTAGTTTGCTGCGTGACTTTGAGCAGGAATCTCAAAACACCTTGTTGGTCTCATTCATGCAGAAAACGGCGCTGAGCGCCAGGAAGGCCGGGACAGCACGTCAGCTGCAACACATGATCACTGACGTTAACGGCTCGCTTAGCAGCAGGGAGCGGCGGCCGTAGCGGAGAAGATGACCTGCCTCGGTGCCGTCGAACCGGTCGCCAGGAATCCCTCTCAAGAATCAGGAAGAGGAGTCTTTAGTCATCTAAGCAGACCTGCGTCGGCTCTTCTCTCATCACTCCGTCCATCATTGTTTTCTGTTGTTTGCCATCAAATTTACATACCAGAACCAAGGTCACGGGGTCAAGCCCGCCCTGCTGCCAAACACCCTTCTAGACCTCGGGTGTGTGTCAGATGGACGGACGGCGGACCTACAACCGGCCGGTGGGTTTACGGGGCCCACTGGGGAGTGTTTTGGCACCGTTTGGCCCGTCTGGCTCTGACCTTCTTTTTCTCATTTCGGTCTCAGGCATCGGCGTCGAGCCCGTCTGTTTCCCAGTGCCCTCTATCGCCGCAGGGCTTTGTGGGACTGGTTTGACCAGTTATGTGAGATTTCAGCAGAACAGGAATATCAAGGGAGAACTTGCCCGGGCCTCTGTGTTTGTGTTCCTCAAGGGTACGACTGCCCAGACCGGTTTTCTGGGCCAGGGTGGAGAGATGGGGAGGACGGTGGTGGGGGGAAGGTATGGGGCGTTCTCCCTCCCTCTCGTCACTTTCTTCTCATTCATCGCACCTCCGACAAGGTGACGGCCGGATCTCTGAGGGACCGGATCGGCCCAGATCACAGCTGGCAGGTATGCACATCCAGAGACACTCAGGACACGGCTGCTCTCAGACCGGCCCTGCTGGTCGGCTGCGACCACGAGGCCGTGTTTGGGGGACACACCAGCTCCCAGTGTTGTTATCGAACCGAATGATGTCGTGTTAATGAAGTGTGAAGCCTGTTTAAATGCACAGAGGCCTTGTGTGAGGCATGTTTGGGCTGGTTTGAGGAATATCAGAGGACAAATATCCATTTACAGGCCCTTACACGAGGGTTTTATATGAGAGGGTGAATGTTTAGCTCCAAAGCCACGTGACACCTGTCTGAGTTTAAATAAGTCACATTATTCAGTGAGTTCTGAAAGCGATTCTGTTTGGTTCATTAGTTCAGGACTGGATACAGCTCAGGTCCGGTTTCAGTCAGAGAACCTCCCGGCTCGCCGGACGACCCCGGTTGCACCTTTGCACGCAAATGGGATGCCGTTAGAAAGACAGTAACGTCTGTGGGGTGTGTGTGGGAACACTGATGTGAAGATAGCAGAGCAAATGGAGGCAGGCAGGTCTTTTCTTGCTCTCCTGGGCTGATCTGAACTGCCTCTCTCCTGACGTATCCTGACTTGTCAGGAGACGCAAATCTATGCTGATCAAAAACTGAGAAACAGGGATCGCAGAGTTCCCACCAGCAGACCCTGTTAAATCTTACTTTATTGTATAAACATGTACTAACGCTCATCTGATGGTAGTGGGTTTTATTTTCAGACAAATTCAAGCTCATATAGACAAAAACTTACAACTTTTGTTCATTGTTGAAATATTTTATATAACAAAAGTGAAGCCAAACATGAAAAAATTAAAAATTAAAAATAGTAATATGGGCAGTCCTAAGTACCCCCTTACTGCTGTCACAGGATGTAAGAGTTGCTGATCATCCACTTCACATCCAGGACCAATAAACGTGAAGTAGCCACTTGATTTTGACACAAGAATAAGACTTCATGATTGAATCTAGAGTTCAAATTCAAGTTATACTACTAAAATAAACCTAAACACTGAGGATGAACTCGCACTTTAAGGATGTTAATTGTGTTGCAGACTCAGAACGAAATTAAAAGAAAAAACTGAGTTTTCCAAAAAAACTTTGAAACAGGTTAAATTATGAATATAGTAACCTAGAAACCCCCCTGGATCTTAACACAGACAAAAAGTATCTGAAGCATTTGGACTAAATTCATTTCATCCACAATCTCCTTCTGGTAGCTGCTTACAGATGTGCAGATGTGCAGATGTGCAGATGTGGAGATGTGCAGATGTGCAGATGTGGAGATGTGCAGATGTGAAGATGTGCAGACGTGAAGATGTGCAGATGTGGAGATGTGCAGATGTGCAGACGTGGAGATGTGCAGACGTGAAGATGTGCAGATGTGGAGATGTGCAGATGTGCAGACGTGGAGATGTGCAGACGTGAAGATGTGCAGACGTGAAGATGTGCAGATGTGGAGATGTGCAGATGTGCAGACGTGAAGATGTGCAGATGTGGAGATGTGCAGATGTGCAGACGTGAAGATGTGCAGATGTGGAGATGTGCAGATGTGCAGACGTGGAGATGTGCAGACGTGCAGATGTGCAGACGTGAAGATGTGCAGATGTGGAGATGTGGAGATGTGCAGATGTGGAGATGTGCAGATGTGGAGATGTGCAGATGTGGAGATGTGCAGATGTGCAGACGTGAAGATGTGCAGATGTGCAGATGTGCAGATGTGCAGATGTGCAGATGTGGAGATGTGCAGACGTGCAGATGTGCAGACGTGGAGATGTGCAGATGTGGAGATGTGCAGATGTGCAGACGTGGAGATGTGCAGATGTGGAGATGTGCAGATGTGCAGATGTACAGATGTGCAGATGTGCAGACGTGCAGACGTGGAGATGTGCAGATGTGCAGATGTGGAGATGTGCAGATGTGCAGATGTGGAGATGTGGAGATGTGCAGATGTGGAGATGTGCAGATGTGGAGACGTGGAGATGTGCAGATGTGGAGATGTGCAGATGTGCAGATGTGGAGATGTGGAGATGTGAAGATGTGGAGACGTGGAGATGTGGAGATGTGCAGATGTGGAGATGTGCAGATGTGGAGACGTGGAGATGTGCAGATGTGGAGATGTGCAGATGTGCAGATGTGGAGATGTGAAGATGTGGAGACGTGGAGATGTGGAGACGTGGAGATGTGCAGATGTGCAGATGTGCAGATGTGCAGATGTGGAGATGTGAAGATGTGGAGACGTGGAGATGTGCAGATGTGGAGATGTGCAGATGTGCAGATGTGGAGATGTGAAGATGTGGAGATGTGCAGATGTGGAGATGTGCAGATGTGCAGATGTGGAGATGTGGAGATGTGAAGATGTGGAGACGTGGAGATGTGGAGATGTGCAGATGTGGAGATGTGCAGATGTGGAGACGTGGAGATGTGCAGATGTGGAGATGTGCAGATGTGCAGATGTGGAGATGTGAAGATGTGGAGACGTGGAGATGTGGAGACGTGGAGATGTGCAGATGTGCAGATGTGCAGATGTGCAGATGTGGAGATGTGAAGATGTGGAGACGTGGAGATGTGCAGATGTGGAGATGTGCAGATGTGCAGATGTGGAGATGTGAAGATGTGGAGACGTGGAGATGTGGAGACGTGGAGATGTGCAGATGTGGAGATGTGCAGATGTGCAGATGTGGAGATGTGAAGATGTGGAGACGTGGAGATGTGGAGACGTGCAGATGTGCAGATGTGGAGATGTGGAGATGTGCAGATGTGCAGATGTGCAGATGTGCAGATGTGCAGATGTGCAGATGTGCAGATGTGCAGATGTGCAGATGTGCAGACAGGGACCTGAGGTGACAGAAGGAATTGAGACAACAGCTGCATCTCTTCTGCGAAGACTGTGGCTGATGTCTTTCCTCTTGGCATTATGTAAACGCTCCAGAACACTAAACTGCGTAAACATCACTTTTATAGAGGTCTGCTGATGATCTGTTCATCCATGGCTGATTAGTGTCACCTGGCTGCTAATTTTAAATCCTATGGATGCAGCAATGCAGTACTTAGGATTGCCCTTATGCCCTTAGTCATGGCAGAGTGGGTAGGTGAGAAGGTAAGAAGACTTATCTCACCATCTACAGATCATAGTATCATCCAAAGATCTGAAGAGTCTGGAGAAATCCCTGTATGCAGGGGACATGTCAAAAATGACTTGCTTTCATCTCATTGCTCCCTTTTTTCTCCTTTCTTCTTCTGAATTCTGTGGATCTGCTGCCAGTTTCTACATCATCATTTTAATACTTTTATAACAAATGCACAGAGGTCTTGAAGTCTAGATCAGTTTGGAAAGGGACCACATCCATTTTAATCTGGGTTGTGTAATTGGTGCCAAGACTTCAAATCCTTCAACTTTCAAGCAGGTAATATAAGATGTCCGTCCTTTCCTTTTCGCTTACTGACTGTCTATAATGATGTTGTATTTTGTTTTTAAAAGCTGTTGAAAGCTCAGACCGTCGAAAGCGTTATGCAGTATAAATGGACACGTCCAAACTGCCAAAGCTGTTTTTCATGTTTTTGAAACACTAACTGTGGACCGCAGCTCCAGACCTGGCAAAACTGGTTCAGCCAGTTTTAATCTGTCTCAATACAACATCAAAAAGTGCTTCCACACGTGTCACGGCTGAGGAAGCTGTGCTGCATGTTCTCAGGTGGGAGGGCTGGTAACACCTGTGATTTAACAGCTCCGGACAGCTTTTACCTGGATTCATGGTGGGTGATGCTAGTAAAGATCTTAAGATCTGTTATTCAAAGAAGAAATTACACATTAAGTTATCTTTAGTGCAAATAAAAACAAACAATGTTATCAGTGCATCACTAATTATAGAACAGAAAGGAAGTGAAAATGGAAAAAAATCAGGAGCCTCTTGATGCGTCCACAGTAGCAGGCGGGAGCTGCTAATCAGCACCGATGGACCGATCGTCGTTATCAAAGAACCGATCGTCGTTATCGATGGACCGATCGTCGTTATCGATGGACCGATCGTCGTTATCGATGGACCGATCGTCGTTATCGAAGAACGGATCGTCGTTATCGATGGACCGATCGTCGTTATCGATGGACCGATCGTCGTTATCGATGAACCGATCGTCGTTATCGATGGACCGATCGTCATTATCGATGGACCGATCGTCGTTATCGATGGACCGATCGTCGTTATCGATGGACCGATCGTTGTTATCGAAGAACCGATCGTGGTCACCGATGAACCGATCGTCGTTATCGATGGACCGATCGTCATTATCGATGGACCGATCGTCGTTATCGATGGACCGATCGTTGTTATCGAAGGACCGATCGTGGTCACCGATGAACCGATCGTCGTTATCGATGGACCGATCGTCGTTATCGATGGACCGATCGTCGTTATCGATGGACCGATCGTGGTCACCGATGAACCGATCGTGCTCACCGATGAACCGATCGTCGTTATCGATGAACCGATCGTCGTTATCGATGAACCGATCGTCGTTATCGATGGACCGATCGTTGTCAACGATGAAACGATTGTCGTTATCGATGAACCGATCGTCGTTATCGATGGACCGATCGTCGTTATAGATGAACTGATCGTGGTCACCGATGAACCGATCGTCGTTATCGATGAACCGATCGTCGTTATCGATGAACCGATTGTCGTTATCGATGAACCGATCATCAGGTGATCAGACCTCTAGAAAAGAAGATGTTGTTGCAATTTGTTGGTCTGAAACAATCAGGTCTATGTTAACATAATGCCACGATTAAAAGATATTAGCAATGGTCTTAAAAATGTTAATTGTTGATGTTAATTATTCTGTAAAGAGATTTAAATCTATTTATAAACAGTTTTGATCTTAGAATTTGACAAAGCTTCACAAGGTTCTGAAGATTCCTGTTTACCAGATGACAGCAGCTGGACCAGCTCTAGATGATCATTGGATCCTCCAGTTCATCTCAGAACTTCATCTCATTTGAGGACCTTTTCATTTTGACTAACTGGACCATCAGACAATGAGTATCTAAGCAGAGCACTTGCAGGCCCAGGCTGGTCATAGACAGTTTCTTATTCACCGGGGACATCAGGCTTGGTCAACCGACGTAGACTGCAGGCTGAGCTGTGGTCACTTGGTCTCCGGCCAACAGAGTGATGGCCGGACTAGGTGGAGCTCTGCTGCTTCTGATTTCAGCTCCAGCAGAAGTCACTTCAGTAGGGACCTCTGAAATGAGGATGCTGGCATAAGTGAGCATGAGCTCAGCCAGTCAAGATAAAAGTGGGCGTGGCCCAGTGGGCCTCCAGGCCTGCTTGTTTTGGAGGAACTGTGGTTGGGCGGAGTCACTTCAAGTCCATGCTTGTTGTTTATCTGAGGTTGTATTTGTCTAATACTGAGATCTGTTGATTTTCTTTGTTTCTCAAATAAATGAACTAAAAGAGTTAAACACACCTAAATGCTTCTGAAGTGTCTTTCTCCTCAGACTGCACGCCGCCATGTTGTAAATGGGTGGAGCAAACAGGCCTGGACCACACCCACCTGATGTCAGTCACAGGAGCTTTACTTTGGCTGACTTAGCTTAACCAACCTATGAATTTTAATATGTGAGTTATTGGGGTTGATCCCTTTGGGAGTCAGCCTCTAGTGTTCGGTGCAGGAACTGTCGGGTTTTTTTTTCAGATGACTGAAACTGAAACTTTTTGTTTCAGACTTCAGCTGAACAGTGGCGATGGAGACTTTCAATGACCTTCTGCATCGGCTGCAGGAGGTCCACGAGCGAGAGATGGAGGGTGAGTGGAGACTGGAGCACATTTACAGCTTGTATTGATTATTTTACTCCTTTAAATGAAATCCGTTTCACCTGCAGGGTGGCAGCTGAAAGTCAAGGAGCTCTCCAACAAGAAGGGCTGGTGAGTGGGTTCCTCATGAGACACCTCTGATGCCAACGCTGATGTGATTATCAGGATTAGTAATGTCTGAATGCAGCCAAACGCCTGACTAAACTTTGTAAAGGCATGTTTGGTTCAACACCTGGCTCTGTGGAAGAAGCTCATGTTGAAACAAGTCTGTTTCCCAGACAATAAATCAGTCACTTCCCGCTGAAACTGGGAATAGATGAAAGAGACCTGATCACTGTAAAGTTTCTGTTAACTCCATCGGAACATGTTTAGCACCGCAGACCAACTCTGAAGGTCTGTCAACCTTCACAAAACAGCAGACTCCCCAGGACGTGAACATACAGCAGAGCCTCCACATGTCCCTGGAGGTTCCTCTGCCTCGGTCCTGGATGGAGTGTAGAAGCTAAATGGAAGTCATGTCCGAAGTCTTTAGCAGCTTCGAAACCGTGTGTGACTGGTTATTTTGTGTCAACAGTGAATCAAAGCGAATGGAGGAATTATTCACCAAAAACCAACAGATGAAAGAGCAGCACAGATTACTGACCGAGAACATCAAGACGCTGGAAAACAGGTACAAATTAACCAACCTGCTTGTTCTAATCTTGTAAATTACTTGGAAAATTTGTCTTGTAGAAAAATGAAAAGCAGCCGTCAAAATGTTGCTAACATGGCAAATGAGACAGACAACAAGTGAAGTGAAGTGTAATTACTCTCACCGGCACCAGAGAGAGGCAGCCGCTCGGCTCCGGTTCAGGTGCAACTTCTTCTTCAACTCATTGGAAAAAAATGAAAAGAAAATTAGAGATTCACTGGGAATTCTCCAGAATCAGAGTTAGCTTTACTTGCCTTTTTATTCTGATTGTCTTTTCTTGTTCTGGCATGTTGTGTGAGCTGTTGTTGGAAAGGTTTGAAGCTTCTTTGGGATTCTGCTCATTTCCTCTTGAGAATGATTCCCTCAAGACTACAGATGCAGAGGGTCCTCCTGGCCACTAGGGCCCCCCGAACTACCTGATCAGCCTTAATACTTCTGGGTCGAGGGCAACAAGCAAAGAGCACAAAATTAAAAAAAACATTCCATCTAGAGGTGAAATTAAGTTTCACATCCATGTACAGGTGTCATGGATGTGAGAAGTAACAGTGGAGACCAAAACTGGTTTTATACCAGACTGTAAATACTTTTATTTCTGCTGGAAAGTTGAACATGTTAACATGAAGGGTGAAAGAACTCACTGTTGAATCCAGACCCTAGTGGTCGGTATAGGAACCGCAGGTCCGGACCCAGACCCTGGCGATTGGTAGAAGAACTACAGGTCCGGACCCTAGTGGTCAGTATAGGAACTGCATGTCCGGACCCTAGTGGTCAGTATAGGAACCGCATGTCCGGACCCTAGTGGTCGGTATAGGAACCGCAGGTCCGGACCCAGACCCTAGTGGTCAGTATAGGAACCGCAGGTCCGGACCCCGACCCTAGTGGTCAGTATAGGAACCGCAGGTCCGGACCCTAGTGGTCAGTATAGGAACTGCATGTCCGGACCCTAGTGGTCAGTATAGGAACCGCATGTCCGGACCCTAGTGGTCGGTATAGGAACCGCAGGTCCGGACCCAGACCCTAGTGGTCAGTATAGGAACCGCAGGTCTGGATCCAGAACCTAGTGGTTGGTAGAGGAACTGCAGGTCTGGATCCAGACCCTAGTGGTCGGTATAGGAACTGCATGTCCGTATCCAGACCCTGGCGATTGATAGAAGAACCGCATGTTCGGATCGGGACCCTAGTGGTCGGTATAGGAACCGCAGGTCCGGACCCTAGTGGTCGGTATAGGAACCGCAAGTCCGGAGCCAGACCCTGGCGATTGGTAGAAGAACCGCAGGTCCGGATCAAGACCCTAGTGGTCAGTATAGGAACCGCAGGTCTGGATCCAGACCCTAGTTGTCGGTGTAGGAACTGCATGTCCGTATCCAGACCCTGGCGATTGGTAGAAGAACCGCAGGTCCGGATCGGGACCCTAGTGGTCGGTATAGGAACCGCAGGTCTGGATCCAGAACCTAGTGGTTGGTAGAAGAACTGCAGGTCTGGATCCAGACCCTAGTGGTCGGTATAGGAACCGCAGGTCTGGATCCAGAACCTAGTGGTTGGTAGAGGAACTGCAGGTCTGGATCCAGACCCTAGTGGTCGGTATAGGAACTGCATGTCCGTATCCAGGCCCTGGCGATTGATAGAAGAACCGCATGTTCGGATCGGGACCCTAGTGGTCGGTATAGGAACCGCAGGTCCGGACCCTAGTGGTCAGTATAGGAACTGCATGTCCGGACCCTAGTGGTCAGTATAGGAACCGCATGTCCGGACCCTAGTGGTCGGTATAGGAACCGCAGGTCCGGACCCAGACCCTAGTGGTCAGTATAGGAACCGCAGGTCCGGACCCCGACCCTAGTGGTCAGTATAGGAACGCAGGTCCGGACCCTAGTGGTCGGTATAGGAACCGCAAGTCCGGAGCCAGACCCTGGCGATTGGTAGAAGAACCGCAGGTCCGGATCAAGACCCTAGTGGTCAGTATAGGAACCGCAGGTCTGGATCCAGACCCTAGTTGTCGGTGTAGGAACTGCATGTCCGTATCCAGACCCTGGCGATTGGTAGAAGAACCGCAGGTCCGGATCGGGACCCTAGTGGTCGGTATAGGAACCGCAGGTCTGGATCCAGAACCTAGTGGTTGGTAGAGGAACTGCAGGTCTGGATCCAGACCCTAGTGGTCGGTATAGGAACTGCATGTCCGTATCCAGGCCCTGGCGATTGATAGAAGAACCGCATGTTCGGATCGGGACCCTAGTGGTCGGTATAGGAACCGCAGGTCCGGAACCTAGTGGTCGGTATAGTAACCGCAAGTGCGGAGCCAGACCCTGGCGATCGGTAGAAGAACCGCAGGTCCGGATCGGGACCCTAATGGTCGGTATAGGAACCGCAGGTCTGGATCCAGACCCTAGTGGTCGGTATAGGAACCGCAGGTCCGGACCCTAGTGGTCGGTATAGGAACCGCAAGTCCGGAGCCAGACCCTGGCGATTGGTAGAAGAACCGCAGGTCCGGATCAAGACCCTAGTGGTCAGTATAGGAACCGCAGGTCTGGATCCAGACCCTAGTTGTCGGTATAGGAACTGCATGTCCGTATCCAGACCCTGGCGATTGGTAGAAGAACCGCAGGTCCGGATCGGGACCCTAGTGGTCGGTATAGGAACCGCAGGTCTGGATCCAGAACCTAGTGGTTGGTAGAGGAACTGCAGGTCTGGATCCAGACCCTAGTGGTCGGTATAGGAACCGCAGGTCTGGATCCAGAACCTAGTGGTTGGTAGAGGAACTGCAGGTCTGGATCCAGACCCTAGTGGTCGGTATAGGAACTGCATCTCCGTATCCAGGCCCTGGCGATTGATAGAAGAACCGCAGGTCCGGATCGGGACCCTAGTGGTCGGTATAGGAACCGCAGGTCTGGATCCAGAACCTAGTGGTTGGTAGAGGAACTGCAGGTCTGGATCCAGACCCTAGTGGTCGGTATAGGAACTGCATGTCCGTATCCAGACCCTGGCGATTGATAGAAGAACCGCATGTTCGGATCGGGACCCTAGTGGTCGGTATAGGAACCGCAGGTCCGGAACCTAGTGGTCGGTATAGTAACCGCAAGTGCGGAGCCAGACCCTGGCGATCGGTAGAAGAACCGCAGGTCCGGATCGGGACCCTAGTGGTCGGTATAGGAACCGCAGGTCTGGATCCAGAACCTAGTGGTCAGTAAAGGAACCGCAGGACAGGATTAGTCGAGGATTTATTGTTATTTCTTGGATTGAAACTGGAAGCTGGAACTTTGGGTCCTGGTACAGCTGCACCGGCTGTACTGGCAGTACCGGTGTTGAGGTGATTATTCTGGGACAAAAACACCGAGCTAACAGTCAAAGAAAGACCAGAATTTTCACTTCCTACAAGCCAGCTCTGAGTTCAGTCCTCCCCTTGATGAGGAAGGGAATGCTATTCCAGATGTTATCTACTTCTCGGAGCAAACTGGCTGACCTTTTCAGTGGAAAAGCTTAGCTAATGTTTATTAATGTTTGCTGTTTGATTTTATATATAAAGTGTGTGGTAGTGATGGTTTTGCCACCTGTGCAGGCTGAGGGCGGGCCTTTGTGACCGGTGTACAGTGACGCAGGAGGTCGCCAAGAAAAGACAGCAGGAATACGAAGCTTCTCAGATTCAGAGTCTCCAACACATCTCCATTCTGGGTATGCAGGTTCATCAGATCCCGTCTCTTTGATTTGAAGCCCGAACGTCATTATGTTCTTATGATCTCTGATTGTGATTTGTGTCTTTTTTAGCTGGAGAGATGACCAACCTGAAAAAAGAGAACTTGAAGCTTAAAGACGAGCTCAGGGCTTTAAAAGCAAGACTTGAGTGAGTTAATTCGTTTTGGCTGTAAAGTTTAGGTCTAACTCTTCATAACTAAGTGTGTGGACCTCTTCATATAACTACAATAATCAGACCCAGCTGACCCAGACCGAGACATCCTCGCCACGGTGAAGCGCAGTGGAGGAAGCATCACTTCATTTCATGGGGTTCACATACTTGTTCTTGCCACTATTATTACGGAGTTTAAAATTCAGTGCAAATGAATTAATCACAACCAAAGACATGAAGATCAACTGTCATGTACTTTACCTTCACGTGTTCTTTAAATGCCAGATATTAATAAAGACTTTTGTTACTGGTCGTGTTCCTGCAGTTGTGGAAACAGCGATCACGCCTCCAACAGCGGCGTTCCCACAGATGCCAAACCGAACTCCTCCCCGGACTGCCCCCCCTCCTCCGGCTCCGTGACCCTCGTCAGCTTGACCCCCAGCAGGACCCCCAACCAGCCAGCAGATAGTGATGTTCTTGTAAAAACTGAGGCCGACCACAGAGGTGAAGGTGAGCTCCAAGCCGGAGGAGAAAAGGAGTTTCAGTGGCTGTTTGTTGAGTAAGAAGCTCAACTTTTGTCTTTTTAAACAGAAACAGAACGCAGACTGCTGAGAGGGACGAACTGGGGCAGTTTTGTACGTTTTTAAGACCTTTATGATACAAACATCAGAATATGTTGAGAGTATTTTCCTGTGACCTTGGTGGTCATCTCGACCCGTATGATCAGATGTGCCTTTTGTGTGCTCCCCCAGGATTTACTGAAGCCTCTGCCGACCTTGTCGCCTCCATCCTGGAAACCCGAACAGCCTTTAAGCTGCCCTGGAGAGAGAAGGTGAGACGTCCCTGTCACAGCCGTTCACCTGTCATGTAGTGGGTGTGGCCTTAGACTTTGTTCATGATAACCAGGTCAGGTGTGCATGCTGGGAGCTATGTTTCGTAGCTGTGTGTAACCATAGTAACTTAATTAATAAAGAAAATTCTCCTCAACTGCAACAGACTTTCATAACAAATGAAGATCATCATCATGGTACCCTTGAAACTCTGTTTATGCCCTAGGACGTTTTACATTCCTTAAGACGGTCATTTAACCTTCACCAACACACATCAGTGACTTATTAGAAAGTCACTTAGTCATAAATTAGACTCATGGTTTTTGGAGCCATTTGAACCAGATCAACAACATGTAACTTTTTCACCATGCTATTATTATTTAACAAAAATTAAAATGCTACCAAATGAAAGAAAACCCATCCGGTCAGTCCGTCGGACCCGTCAATGCTTCTATAGGATTTACAGTGGCAGAACAAGTTTTGAAACGCTGCCGATTTTGCAGGTTTTCACACAAAGCAGGTAGAAGTCTGTCATTTTTACCAAAGGTTCTCTTCAACTGTGACGGAATCTAGAACAAAAATCCAGAAAATCCCATCATGTGATTTTTAAGTAATTAATTACATCAGGAAACAGAACTGAACATTTGGTCCAGAATCCTGTGGTAACAACAACAGAGATCATGTTTCCTGCAGTTCTTGACCAGGTTTGGACTGCAGCAGGGATCTTGACCCACTCCTCCAGACAGATCTGCTCCAGATCTTTCAGGTTTCAGGGCTGTCGCTGGGCAATATGAACTTTCGGTACCCTCCAAAGGTTTTCTATTGGGTTCAGGTCTGGAGACCGGCCAGGCCGCTCCAGGAACTTGAAATGCTTACGCTCCTTAGTTGCTCTGGCTGTGTTTGGGGTCTCTGTCATGCTGGAAGACCCATCCATGACCCATCTTCAATGCTCTTAAGGACAAGGGAGGTTGTTCGCCAAGATCTCACGATACATGCCCACCCATCCTTCCCTCAATATGGCGTGGTCGTCCTGTCCCTTTTGCAAAAAAGAACCCCCAAAGAAGGATGTTTCCACCTCCGTGCTTCATGGTTGGTGTTCATGTACTCGTCCTTCTTCCTCCAAACACGGGGAGTGGAGTTCAGACCAAAAAGCTTTATTTTGTCTCATCCGGCCACATGGCCGTCGTCCATTCCTCCTCTGGATCGTCCAAATGGTCATTAACAAACATCAGACAGGCTTGGACGTGCGCTGCAGGATTTAAATCCATGACAGCGTAGTGTGTTACTGATGGTTTTCTTTGAGACTGGGGTCCCAGCTCTCTTCAGGTCATTGACCAGGTCCTGCTGTGTGGTTCTGGGCTGGTCCCTCACCTTCCTCACGATCATTGATGCCCCACGAGGTGAGATCTTGAATGGAGCCACAGGCCGAAGGAGATCCACCGTCATCTTGAACTTCTTCCATCTTCTAAATTGTTCCATCAGTTTTTCTTCTCACCAAGACCTGAAATAAAAAAGAAAATCCATTTAGATGTTGAGTTTTATTCAGTAGTTTATTTGCACTGTTTTTGTTCCTGCCAACTCCGAATTAACACAAAGTGTACAGTCCCCAAAGCCCGTTATCAGCAGCGGACCCTTCACTGTCCCTGGTGTTGCTTAGCAACCACAAACACAAATGATGCAAGGAGGTGTGTGGCGTAGTGATAGAAACACTTGTAAGGGTCAGATGTACGAACGTACTAAAATGGTTGAACACAACACCGTCTAACTGCCTCATCGCTGTTCTTCATATATTAGGGCTCAGAGCGTTGAAGGACTTGACCAGCATTCCTGCGTCCCTCCTCAACCTTCTCGGAAGCCTTCTTCCTCCTCACCTGGCATAGCGGTAAAACCACAACGGCCTGTGGTCCACAGTCTCATCCCCTGTCATCCTCAACCCATCAGGAGCAGTACGATGTCTATGCCCTGGCCCATGACAGAACCCTCTGACTGGGCTGCCATGGCTGCTGCAGGAACCAACCTAATGGGACAAAGTTCCTCCCGCCTACATCTACCACACTTTCCCAATCTGATCCCACCTGTACCACAAACAAGAAAGCATGGTTACGTCTCTCCATGGCCGAAGCAGAGATCTCCTCAGCCTCCTGCTAAAGAGCCAACTGTGATCTTCAGGTTGAGGAATATGACAGGGAGTCCAACGAAGCTCACAGAGAAGAAGGAAAGCCTGCCTTTGAAACTAGAGAAGGTCTCTGGAGAAAGTCTTAAAGATGCCTGTGATGGGCCGTTGGACCTATCAGATCGAGGAAAGTCCAAATCCAGCCAAACACTAAAACATGACAGTGACGCAAGAACACAAAAGAGCAGCGAGAGCAGCGGGAGCCCTCCGCGAGCGGAGCCATCACCTTCCCTCGATGGCACCTCATTGTCCTCCTGCTCAACAGCAGCCAAACAAGAACCCAGCAGTGACCAAAATCAGGAGGTGAGCCCACACTTTCTAGCAGCCAGTTAAACATCTCTGAAACAAGCTGGACTCATTCATTTCATTGTGTTGATTCATTCCAGACGTGTCAAAACTGTGTCAAAATTGTGAAAACATAACGTTAACATTAGTGTGAATCTATAAATAAATAAAAACAATAAAAATAAAATAAATCTATACCCAACATTCACACACCTACCTATGTATACACATGCACATATATATCCTGTTTAACATGTCTGAAAAGAGGCAGGAAGAAGTAAAACTCATGGTTTGATGATGTCACTACAGGTAACCAAAGAGCAGGACATGAAAGAAAAGACAATTAGAAAGACAGACCAAAGCAATGGGAAGAAGGTTCCTGTGCTCACTCTGTCATTACGTCCAGGTAAACAACTCGTGTCTTCCGGAGGTTTGTTCTGTCTTCATGTCCCACTGTGTTCTACTTGGTACTTGAAGTTTTAGCTCCTCTTTGGAGGTTTCACCTGGAACGCCCCCTTTAGTCAGACAAAAAGAAACCTTAGAACCCATCATGGCCGCTGTCTAAAACAACTGGACATGCTTCCTGTGGCTTCACTCAGGTTTCTGAAGAACACTTTTGAAGCCTCCTTTTCATCTTACTACATGGTGTCATGTTGATAGGAAGTGACACCACCCAGAATTAATCCAAAAAAATGTGGAAATGAGAAGAAAAAAGGTCTTCATACTGTCTGTTTGTCCAAACGTCCTTATTTCAGCTGTTGCTGCAGACACAAAAATTAGGCGAAAATGACAGAATTGAAAGAGGGGGACCAGCAGACCTGAAACCGGGACCATTAAAGCTAAAACTGGGACCATTAAAGCTGAAACGGGGGGGACCGGCAGAACTGAAACCAATACTATTAAAGCTGAAACTGGGACTATTAAAGCTGAAACGGGGGGGGGGACCGGCAGGACTGAAACGGGGACTAAGAAGCTGAAACGGGGACTATTAAAGTGGAAACGGGGACTATTAAAGCTGAAACTGGGACTATTAAAGCTGAAACCGGTGGGACTGGCAGACCTGAAACTGGGACTATTAAAGCTGAAACAGGGGATCAGCAGAGCTGAAAACGGGACTATTAATGCTGAATCCAGGACTAATATAGCTGGAACAGGGACTATTAAAGCTAAAACAGGGACTATTAAAACTAAAACGGGGGATCGGCAGAACTGAAACTGGGACTATTAAAGCTGAAACGGGGGACCAGTAGAGCTGAAACGAGGACCGGCAGAGCTGAAATGGGGGGGGGCGGTATAATTGAAACCGGGACTATTAAAGCTGAAACGGGGACTATTAAAACTAAAACATGGGGGACCGGCAGACCTGAAACTGGGACTAATAAAGCTGAAACGGGGGGGATTGGCAGAACTGAAACTGGGACTATTAAAGCTGAAACGGGAACTATTAAAACTGAAACATGGGGGACTGGCAGAACTGAAACCAGGACTATTAAAGCTGAAACTGGGACTATTAAAGCTGAAACGGGGGGGGCCGGCAGACCTGAAACTGGGACTAATAAAGCTGAAACCGGGACTATTAAAGCTGAAACGGGGGGGACCGGCAGACCTGCAACTGGGATTAATAAAACTGAAACCGGGACTAATAAAGCTGAAACTGGGACTATTAAAGCTGAAACAGGCACTATTAAAGCTGAAATGGGGGGGGAGGGGGGGGGGACTGGCAGACCTGAAACTGGGACTAATAAAGCTGAAACAGGGACTATTAAAGCTGAAATGGGGGGGGGGGGGGGGGGGGGGGGGGGGGGGGGACCGGCAGACCTGAAACTGGGACTAATAAAGCTGAAACCGGGACTATTAAAGCTGAAACGGGGGGACCGGCAGACCTGAAACTGGGATTAATAAAGCTGAAACCGGGACTATTAAAGCTTAAACGGGGGGGATTGGCAGAACTGAAACTGGGACTATTAAAGCTGAAACATGGGAGACCGGCAGAACTGAAACCGGGACTATTAGAGCTGAAACTGGGACTATTAAAGCTGAAACGGAGGGACCGGCAGACCTGAAACTGGGACTAATAAAGCTGAAACCGGGGGGATTGGCAGAGCTGAAACTGGGACTATTAAAGCTGAAACCGGGACTATCAGAGCTGAAACTGGGACTATTAAAGCTGAAACTGGGACTATTAAAGCTGAAACCAGGACTATCAGAGCTGAAACTGGGACTATTAAAGCTGAAACTGGGACTATTAAAGCTGAAACCAGGACTATCAGAGCTGAAACTGGGACTATTAAAGCTGAAACTGGGACTATTAAAGCTGAAATGGGGGGGGACCGGCAGAACTGAAACTGGGACTAATAAAGCTGAAACCGGGACTATTAAAGCTGAAACGGGGGGGACCGGCAGACCTGAAACTGGGATTAATAAAGCTGAAACCGGGACTATTAAAGCTGAAACGGGGGGGACCGGCAGAACTGAAACTGGGACTAATAAAGCTGAAACCGGGACTATTAAAGCTGAAACGGGGGGGGACCGTTAAAGCTGAAACGCGGGGATTGGCAGAACTGAAACTGGGACTATTATAGCTGAAACGGGGACTATTAAAACTGAAACATGGGAGACCGGCAGAACTGTAACCGGGACTATTAGAGCTGAAACGGGGACTATTAAAGCTGAAACGGGTGGACCGGCAGACCTGAAACTGGGACTAATAAAGCTGAAACCGGCAGGATTGGCAGAACTGAAACTGGGACTATTAAAGCTGAAACCGGGACTATTAGAGCTGAAACGGGGACTATTAAAGCTCAAACATGGGGGACCGGCAGACCTGAAACCGGAACTATTAAAGGTCCAAGTGGATACACTTCAGCTCTGGGAGCATTGGTTTCAGTGGTGATACTTGGATCTTTGGTCAGATTTGATCAAACCAAAAGTCACTTCATAGGTTAGTATAAGCAGTCTGCCAAATTAAAAAAGCCAACGTATGCGTTTCAACTGGTTGCTCCTCCACTCTGAGCTGGGTGGAGTCGGTGAACCACCAACATGGATGTGTGCAGGAAGACTGCAGAAACCCCTGAGTGACATCACAAGGCGTTTGTCCAGTTCTTTTTATCTATTGTGCAGGCGTGATGTCAGTTGCAGTTTGGACCAACTTCCAAAGTAGGAACGAAGCATCATCACGTCACCAGAGACAGCTTGAATCTGTAACTTTAGACACACCCACAAGTCTCATTGATCTGTCTCAAAATGCTTTTAACAACTTCTCATTACAATGGTCTGCCATGATGGACTCCTTTTTTTCATGCTATATTCAAAATTCAGTGAAAATCAAATGAACCGATTGCAGAGTTTAGCAGGAGTGGTGGCTTTGATACGTGAGCTTAAGCAGAATCTGAGATATGAACCAAAAGGGGAATTTCATTTCATCATCATCTCTCTTAGAGGTCTGCAAAGGTAGTCAGAACTTTAGGAGGTCATGAATTGATATCCCACATTTCTTCGTTATATGAAGTCTAGTTTTTGTTGCCCAGACACTTTTAGGATGGAAAAAATTTCCATCCAACCCTAGTGAATAAGTGTTTATAAGTGAGTAGTGTCCTTGAGCGATTAATTGTTCTTGTCATGATTTGTAGCAGTTGTGATGTTGGAAACCCTGAACTCTGCCCTACAAAAGGAAGAATCCATTTCATCAAACAGCAAGGTACCGCGACCCAAACCAGCAAAGCCCACTGGCTGCGTCAGCACCACGTCATTCAGAGTCAACATTTAAAATCAAAGCATCAGCTGTTTATTTAGACTCCAAGCTAAAGATTCATCATGTCATAAGCCCATTCGCTGCCTCTGCATCTTCACAGTCATCGTCACCAACCAACGAGGCAGACAGCAGCTCCGACGAGGCAGACGGGAATGAGAACGGGCCGGGAAAAGACATCTGCCGAGTCGGAAGGAGAAAGAGGCCGATGGTGGAGCCAGAAATTGGCAGAGAATCAGACACCAGCAGTAAGCGTCTCATTAGTTCTCCGTCTTAAACCTCCAGCACTGAAAATGTTTAAAGGAACATTGTGGAGTTAAATCAGCTCTAGTCCCAAGATTAGATGGAAAGAACGTGATACTTTGGTTAGGGACCAAAGAAACGGTTATCAAAGTAGGTTTGAGCTAAACGAGAAAGACACATCCAGACCCGCGGTTCCTCTACCGACCACCAGGGTCCGGATCCAGACCCGCGGTTCCTCTGCCGACCACTAGGGTCCACATCCAGACCCGCTGTTCCTCTACCGACCACTAGGGTCCACATCCAGACCCGCGGTTCCTCTACCGACCACTAGGGTCCACATCCAGACCCGCGGTTCCTCTACCGACCACTAGGGTCCGGATCCAGACCCGCGGTTCCTCTGCCGACCACTAGGGTCCACATCCAGACCAGCGGTTCCTCTACCGACCACTAGGGTCCGGATCCAGACCCGCTGTTCCTCTGCCGACCACTAGGGTCCGGATCCAGACCCGCGGTTCCTCTGCCGACCACTAGGGTTTGGATCCAGACCTGTGGTTCCTCTACCGACCACTAGGGTCCACATCCAGACCCGCGGTTCCTCTGCCGACCACTAGGGTCCGGATCCAGACCCGCGGTTCCTCTGCCGACCACTAGGGTCCACATCCAGACCCGCGGTTCCTCTGCCGACCACTAGGGTCCGGATCCAGACCCGCGGTTCCTCTGCCGACTACTAGGGTCCGGATCCAGACCCGTGGTTCCTCTACCGACCACTAGGGTCCACATCCAGACCCGCGGTTCCTCTGCCGACCACTAGGGTCCACATCCAGACCCGCGGTTCCTCTGCCGACCACTAGGGTCCACATCCAGACCCGCTGTTCCTCTGCCAACCACTAGGGTCAGGATCCAGACCCGCGGTTCCTCTGCCGATCACTAGGGTCCGGATCCAGACCCGCTGTTCCTCTGCCGACCACTAGGGTCCACATCCAGACCCGCGGTTCCTCTGCCGACCACTAGGGTTCGGATCCAGACCCGCGGTTCCTCTGCCGACCACTAGGGTCCGGACACAGACCCGCGGTTCCTCTGCCGACCACTAGGGTTCGGATCCAGACCCGCGGTTCCTCTGCCGACCACTAGGGTCCGGACACAGACTCGCGGTTCCTCTGCCGACCACTGATGCCTTCATGTACGCGTTATTACAGAAACTGTAATATTGCAGGGCGTTGAAGATCAATTTTCATTATATTATAAATTGAAGCAGAAATTCAGGCTCACAGACGTTTTCCAGCCACTTCGGGTGGTTTTATTCTTGCAGTCGTCATCTATGTGAAGCCAACAACGTTTTGCTAAAATGCATAGCCACATGTCAGCATGAACAGTGCAGCCGTTTCCTTTTGGTTCAAGTCTCAAGTCTGTTACCACAGAAAGGATGTGGTGTTTTGTATGAAATCTTTCTCCAAATAATTGTTCTTGTTTTTCATGCAGTCGTCCATCGAGAGAGAAGGATCAAGGTCACGGTGAGGTCTGAGGAGAGGAGCCCCAGCTAAAGAGGACCACCTCGTGGAGACACTGAATCACTGACGTTTTACAAACCTGAAAGATGACGCAGCCGCGAGACCCAGCATCTGCTGGGAGTCCCCGTGGACCCGCACGAAACTCAGGAGGAGCCCCAGCTAAAGAGGACCACCTCCCGGAGGGGCTGAAACACTGACGTTTTACAGAGCTGAAAGATGACGCAGCCGCGAGACCCAGCATCTGCTGGGAGTCCCCGCAGACCCGGAGGAGACCCAGCATCTGCTGGGAGTCCCTGCAGACCAGGAGGAGACCTAGCATCTGCTGGGAGTCCCCGCAGACCCGGAGGAGACTCAGCATCTGCTGGGAGTGCCTGCAGACCCGGAGGAGACCCAGCATCTGCTGGGAGTCCCCGCAGACCAGGAGGAGACCCAGCATCTGCTGGGAGTCCCCGCAGACCAGGAGGAGACCCAGCATCTGCTGGGAGTCCCCGCAGACCAGGAGGAGACCCAGCATCTGCTGGGAGTCCCCGCAGACCCGGAGGAGACCCAGCATCTGCTGGGAGTCCCCGCAGACCAGGAGGAGACCCGGAGGAGACCCAGCATCTGCTGGGAGTCACCGCAGACCCAGAGGAGACCCGGAGGAGACCCAGCATCTGCTGGGAGTCCCCGCAGACCCAGGAGGAGACCCAGCATCTGCTGGGAGTCCCCGCAGACCAGGAGGAGACCCAGCATCTGCTGGGAGTCCCCGCAGACCCGGAGGAGACCCAGCATCTGCTGGGAGTCCCCGCAGACCCGGAGGAGACCCAGCGTTATTTACATGTTGTTCTGTCCACACAAGAAGTTTATGGTTTTAAATGATTTTTAGTAATTTAGCTGCACCTGAGGAAAATACCTGGCACGTTTAACGCTAAACATGCATTTTTGTCCAGCTGCTACAATCATGTGTAAAAGTTGGTAAACTTTTTTAATCCTATGTTGCTTTTTGTGTTAGAATATAATAAAAATTATTTGATTGTAGCAGATCTTTGCTTTTAGCAAGTACAACTTTAGACAAAAACATTTAACTGGTCATGCTGCCATTTGTTCTATTGTTTAGAAGCGCATTGATATGATCCCATTTTCCCGTTAGTTCCTTATTATTCAGGGTCCTGGGATGGAAAATGCAAAAATATACTAATACACCTGTGGACCTGCTGCTGGTCTGGTTAACCAATCTGAAGGGTGTGAAGGTCTCTGGACCACAGGATCCAGCTGCTGGCAGACGTAAAAGCTGACGATCTAGAGGCAGTCCAGCTGGTGTCTTCTGGTTAGTCCTGACAAGGACTAGTCGGTCTCACTGTAGAACATTGAAATCAAAACAGTTTGGAAAAGTTTGTGTCACCTTTCCCAGAGTTTTGGGCAACAACGGAATGTTCCAGACCAGCAAACTGCTAAAACGTCTGCTTTTATAGGTCTGAACAGCTGCTGATCAGTTACGAGCACCTGACTGAAACATATTATTTGTCTTTGGCTTCATTTTTGTTAAATAATAGATACAAATGTTTTTATTTTTTGAGGTTGTAACTGCTTAAAAATGAGACATCAGACAAAGCTTAAGCTGTGTTTACTGATTTTTGTTTGTTTAGTCAACATCAGCAGAATGGAAGTCAGCTCAGCCTTCTTGAGACCACAGACTTTCAGGTTTAAATTTATTACAATAGAAACGGTTGTGTTTTATTTAGCACGGAATAAAGAATTTAAAATCTAAAGTGCCTGGCTCTTCCTCCTGAAGCTCCACGGCAAGGCAAGGGAATGTTATATATAGTACATTTCAGCAGCAATTCAAGGTACTTTACATACTGAAAACATGAAAAATAAAAAGTGACACAATTAAACAGCAGATCATCGAAAGGTCTTTTAAATGTTTCCTTGCCATCATCGTTTTCTTGCTTACGTGGAAGTGCAGCGCTGGGTCGGCTGTTCATTTGGATTTAATATGCAAATTATTCCACCACATTTTACTACACTGCGCACATCAGACCTTTGACAACAAACAGCATTTTTAAACGTCTGGCTTTTCAGTCTAAGACCGACTCCAGCCTTCTCTTTTTTGTCTGAACAGCATGAATCATAAAAATTAAAAATGGATGTGTTAAAATACAGCTTTTCCCAATGCTGTTAGAAGACACAAACTGTATTTTCAATTAACGGAACCAAAACAACAACAATAAAACATGTATAAAGGAACATTTCTGAACTGAACTTTCCTAAACTTTGAATCTTCCTGTTGCTGGAGCTTGTTAGCGTTGATGTGGATGGTAAAAGCTGCTGGGTGGAGAAATAAGAGCGTTTCTCACTCACAAGCTGCTCTTACTGTTTTGTGAAACTGAGACAGTCTGCTGACCCATTTCTGATAAATTCTTGCAAACTTTTCCTCTTCTTCTCACCTTGAGGTCAAATAAACAACAACAACCAAATTGCTAGAGCCCATCATTTTCTCCGTTTCCTGGCATTGCAGTCACCACGGAGTGTTTTATTTTTCAGCAGATGCCGCTTCCTCCAACACGTGAACTTGAAAAATAGAGAAAACCATGTCCTTCTTCCTCTTTCTCATTTTCAGAATGCACATGTTTTGCAAGCGTTGACTTTCCACTCACAGCTCGAACATGTTGTGTTAGGTTGGATGGTTGCTCTTATAGAAGCCGGGAACACGCCCACTGCACGTCAGGTAAAGTTAGCTTTGCTCCTACTGCCGAACCCGCCGAAACATCTGCAGCAGATGTTTGAAACGGGATAAACCATTAAACATGTGGACTCAACAGTGAAATCAACTCTGACCAACTGCTTTGACGTCTCCCAGTCCGGTTCTTGTGCTCACTACAGTACTGTGACTGCCCTTGTCAAAGTGTTCAACGACGTCCACAAAATACCGACTGTGGAAGAACCAGCAAGGTTCTATCCGAGGACCCCTCCTGTTTAACGTCTAAATGCTTCCGCTAGCTCAGGTGATAGTAAACAAGATAAGTTACCGTGACTACGCAGATGACACACACCTTTACATTCCAACGTCACCAGGTGACAATGAGCTCATACAAGCGTTGAGTCGATTCGGAGAACAAATCCATAAGTGGATGACAAAAACCAACCTTCTATCACCTGAAGAACATCTCCAGGATAGGACCTTGAAAAATTCATCCATGCGTTTATCTTGAGTTACTGCAACAGCGTCTTAAAAGGTCTGTCTAAAAGTCCAACGCTGCTGCCCGAGTTCTCACTAGAACTAAGAAAGTGGACCACATGAGTCCAGGTCTGAGGTCCTGACACTGGCTCCCTGAACCTCAGAGAACAGACTTTAAAATACTTCTGTTAGTTTATAAATCACTGAGTTTAGGACCAAAATACATCAGAGACTTGTTGCCATGTCAACCATCTAGACCTGTCAGGTCTTCTGGTTCAGGTCTTCTGGTTCAGGTCTTCTGGTTCAGGTCTGGTCTGTGTCCCCAGAATCAGAACCAGCTTTTATGCTACACAGATCTGGAACAAACTTCCAGAAAACTGCAGGAATGTCGGAACCCTCAGTTCTTTTAAATCAAGATTAAAACCTCATTTGTTTACAGCTGCTTTGACGGAAATATTTAAACATCTGAATTTAGATTTAAACTATGTTAATTTCAGTGGTAAAATGTACGGCGAGGCAAGTTTATTTGTGTAACAATTCAAGAACAAAATGATTCAATATGTTTTACACACATTAAAACATCACAAAAATAAAAAAGCATAATTTAAAATGTAAACAAAAGAAAAAAAACAATAGATAAAAGCAGTAGTTAAAATATGATCAAGTTCTGAAACTCCAGTTTAAAAGTAAAACTGGATTTGTGTCTTTGTTCAAGTGCAGGTGAGAACAGGTGAGTCTCCAACCTGGATCTAAATAAACTGTTTCAGCTGATCTGAGGGTTTCTGGGAGTTTGTTCCAGACACGTGGATCAGAGAAGCTGCAGGAAGCTTCTCCAGGTCTGGTTCTGACTCTGGGAACTGGTAAAAAACCAGATCCAGATGACCTGAGGGGTCTGAAGGTTCATACTGGGTCAGGAGGTCCCTGGTGGATTTTGGTCCTGGACCATTCAGACCTTTCTAGACCAGCATCAGAACTTTAAAGTCTGTCCTCTGACGGACGTGCAGCCAGTGTAAAGACCTCATCTTCACTTTTCATATTTTTATTATATAAAGCACGTTGAACTTTTTTGTTGCACAAATGTGCCATACAAATAAACTTGTCTTACTTCTGCTCTAAAGTTGGACATGTCAACATGGCGGTCCGTGGCGGTCCGTGGCGGTCAGTGGCGGTCAGTGGCGGTCCGGACCCTGGTGGTCAGTAGAGGAACCACAGTTTCTTGTTCCTTGTTCCACTTGGATGGTCATGTGTTAGTGGCGCTTGGCCCGCTTTGGCTCGTACCACTGAAACCATGCTGGCCCAGCTGGGGTCCACATGAACATGCTGGCTGGGACTTTTGGTCCTGACTCGTATTTTGTGGACACACTCTTTGAAAGCTTTGTGGAAAAAGAACCAAAACCCTTGAAAGCTGGCCTTAAGTCAGACCTTATAAAGTGTCATGGTGGGTTGACCAAGCATCGGTGACCCGCTGGAGGTCCGTCCCAGCTTATAACGGCTGCTTATTCCGGTAAAGACCAACGAAGCAGCGAATGCTTGCCTAAGCAGCTGAGCATTTGCGTCATCGGTTCGCATCAGAGAGTGTTCACATTTGCCCAACAGGAAGTGATGGATGGAAACTTGAAGTGTTTCACTGTGAAATAACTTTTTGCTTCCTTTTTCTTCTGAAAAAAAAATAAAGAAACAATTCTACATTAATCCTCACTTGAATTGAAACTTGGGCTCTGGTGCTGTGCAGCTGCTGGATGTCAGACCACAGATTCCCAGGTTGAGCTCTGGGCCTTTATCAGGTCATCCCAATACATTTCATTTTTCTCCTTCATTCCTTCCTAACGAGTTTTCCCAACCACATGCTGAAATAAACATATTTACAGTCTAATACAATAAAAATGTTGGTCTCCATAGTTAGATTTCTCATCCATGACAACTGGATGGAGGGGTTCTATGTTTGCCATCAGGTAAAATTATACCAGGCAACAAATATATATGTATAAATAGGGGCGTGTTTTTTTGGCTTGACGGCAGAACATAATGGTTCTTATTTTAACTGTAAGAGACCAATGTGATTGGTTCTGGGTTGCTCTGGAAGGTTCTTGTTTGGTTTTTGAAGGTTCTGGGTGCTCTGGTGGTTTCCAGTCTGGTGGTTTCCGGTCTGGTGGTTTCCGGTCTGGCAGCACTTGTATCAGATGTTGTTTTGGTAGCAACAACTAAAATTGTAAAAGATGGACAGACTGTATCAGAATGAAAAGTAACTGAGTTAAGGTGGACGGGTTCCAGTCAGCTCCCAGGTCTGCTCGTTCCGCCCACTTGCCCATGTTTGGATTTTCAGAGATATGGTGTAGTCAGTTCCTACATGGAGCCTACATGGTGAAGAAGGACTCTCCAGAAACCTGTGGGTGATGTCACTGGGGGCATGTCCAGGTCTCATGGTCGAGGCCAGTGATGTCCAATTCTGGTCCTCGAGGACTGCTGTCCTGCTGGTTTGAGATGTTTCCCTGGTTTAGAAAACCTGATTCAGATGAATACATCAACACGTCATTACGGTCTGAATGAGTCTGTTAATGACGTTTGAATCAGTTGTGTTGAAGCAGAGAAACTTCTAAACCATGCAGGACAGCGTCCTTCGAGGACTGGAACTGGACACAACTGGTCGACAGACTGATTTCAGGGTTACACAGAACGGTGTATCTGTAGGAAGTGCAGCGAAGTTATATCATTATATAATTTTAATAAACTAAATTCCATTCTCTTTTTTTTAAGTCATGGAAAGGTGAGTTTACTGCTTGTGTCTTAATAAGATGTGAATCTGTTCCAGTTTATGTAAAAACTGCATTGTTCCCTTTAATGAAAACAGAAGAAGATCAGCAGTTTTGATCATACATGATCATCTCTGTCAGTTTCCTGTGCTTCTCTGCATCTTCCTGCACAGCATCAGTCATGTTTACCTCAGAGCTACTACACTGCAGAAACTCAGTGGTTTCATTTCCATACGTACTTTATCACTTCATTCAAAATAAACAGTTATGTGCAACAGCTTCTAATCCTACCTTTGTGAAAATAATCATTGTGGGTCTAAACACCCTCTAAAAATAGTCCAGGTCCAGGTCCGGGTCCGGGTCCAGGTACAGGTCCGGGTGCAGGTCCGGGTCCGGGTCCGGGTCCGGGTCCGGGTCCAGGTACAGGTCCGGGTCCGGGTGCAGGTCCGGGTCCGGGTCCGGGTCCGGGTCCGGGTCCGGGTGCAGGTCCAGGTCCGGGTGCAGGTCCGGGTCCGGGTCCAGGTCCGGGTCCGGGTCCGGGCCAATATTTAAGCAACGTTGCAGCAACGTTCCACAAATGTCCGTGTAATGTTCCAGTGAAGGTTTGTGAACCTCAGTTGCACTTTCATGTTCTTTTTAGACAGAAGATGTTCACACCTGGATACTCTTCCTCCACTAGGGTCCGGGTCAAGGTCCGGGTCAAGGTCCGGGTCCAGGTCCAGGTCCAGGTCCAGGTCCAGGTCCGGGTCCAGGTCCGGGTCCGGGTCCGGGTCCGGGTCCGGGTCCGGGTCCGGGTCCGGGTCCGGGTCCGGGCCAATATTTAAGCAACGTTGCAGCAACATTCCACAAATGTCCGTGTAATGTTCCAGTGAAGGTTTGTGAACCTCAGTTGCACTTTCATGTTCTTTTTAGACAGAAGATGTTCACACCTGGATACTCTTCCTCCACTAGGGTCCGGATCCAGACCTGCCTCCATTTTCAAAAACTTTACGGCAGAAATAAACATATTTACAGCCTGTGGAGAGTCTTTTGTCATACTGAAGGAGTTTTCTTAACTCCTGATACCTCAAGAACTCCCGTGTTGGTCCTTCACACGTCATCCTTCTCAGGAGCTACGGGGGATCGTTTTAGCATTCTTCTTCGTTGAAGTCTGTTGGGACCTGCAGTCAACCATCCTGCAAAGGCAAAACCGGACTCAGTCTGTTATCCATTTGATTTTTACAGACATTCAGTTACTTTTTGTGAAATAATTAAGCTCGCCCTGCGCTCTAGTAAACAGGGAACTCTTTCCTCAGTTGGAAATGCCACAAACCGAGACTTGAAAACATCAGGTCAATACAAATCCTGCCCTTTTTATCCACCACCGTGGGAAATTTTTATGTTAATCTTGTATCATCCTTCACCAGTTTATAAATCCTATCTGTGTCTGTCCCACTCCTGGAGGGCTTCTGAGGGAACTTTCTGTCTAATCCTGACTTTTGATTAAAGATTACAGCTGAGAGATCTGTGTGGTGTGTTGAAGCCAACGCCCCCAACCCGACTCAGCGCCATGCGCTCAACAACACGGCCTTAAAACTGTAATTTGAATACCTGTTAGAGCTGCCCTACATGCAAATGTGTCTCCTACAACTGTCCCTTCATCCACCCACTGCAGGCGGATCTTTGACTCCAAATAACCTGGACAGTTGGAAAACTACAACATACTTTAACAACAACATGCTAAAATTATGTTAAATGAAAAAGGGGCAATATCTCATGCTTTCATAGGATTTAGGAGGGGAAGTTGTCAGTCCTTGATGAACTGATCATCAGCAGATGGGTACTCTTCTCTAAAGGCAGATGTTCTGGTGGTTTAATGATGTGTTATAACATAATGCCAAGATGGAAAGATATCAACAGTCTTAGAGAAGCAACTGTGGCTGCACCATAATCTGGAAACAACTGTGAAACAGTTTCTAAACTATGTGGAGTTCTGTTGTCTTCAGAGAGAAAGGTTATTCACGCCTTCCCAGCAGAGTTACCCCGAGATCAGACTGTTCACCACTTACAGGAAAAACAAATAACTTCAGCAAGCATACATACTTTGAAATTTAAAAAAAAAGAAGTTAAAAAAGTAAAAAATTGTCCTTTAATATTCTCAAATAAACCTCGTATCTTATGGACTGCCTTGTAAAGGGTTAAGTCACTTTAATGACAATATACAAGATTTGCTCTCTGTTCTCTTGCTCGACCAATGTCATTTTCTCTTCCTTCATAACTCTCTTGTGTCTCTTGTACACAACTGGACTAGCTGGGTTTGTGCAGTCTTTTTATACAGTCAACGTGGTCTTAGTCTCTGCTGCCATGACGTCCACGGTGATTCTGTGAGCTAGCTTCATCTTTTAGCCACCGATGACCATCACTGTTGATATGAGTAGACATAAGTTGATATAAGCTCCGTAAAAGTGATGTAAAATTCCCTCGAATTCACAGCAATGACGGACAGCATCACAGGTTAAACTTGCAGTAATGAACTAAGCTGACTGTGTTTCCACCCATATACCCGGTTTTGGGTTAACCAGGGTTCCCTTCTGTCAGCATAGCTCTGGCTTAAGACAAAATACAGACATCGAAATCCCTCCTCAGAAACCTCTGGGTAATATTATTATTATTATCTTGGTGGCTTGTCCCGTTCTTTTTATACGGCTACCTATAGTAGATTCAGATTAAAAAATCATAAATATTTGGTCATTTGTTAATGCCAGCGAACGCCACACAAACTCTGGGTTAAGGTGGTTGTAGCTTTTGCATATGCCTGTAGTTTGCAGTTAAAAAAGGGGGGGAAATCGACTGTGTTGTTGTTTTGTTTTTGTTTGTTTTTTTCTTTTTTTCAGCCAGTGAAACCACTGACTTCTTGTTCCTCTTTTCAGCAGCTTAGTCAGCCAGAAGCGCTCAGATCAAACTTCCTCCTGCAGCCCAGTTGTGCGCGCTCCGCCGTCCTCTCCGCATCTTCAGCCCGGCCCGGAGGGTTAGGGAGGGATGGAAACGCTAACATGAAATGAGGAATACTTTGTGCACTCTTTACACCGCAGTCCCGACCTAGAGGATCATCTCTACATCCGAAGAGACGCCAGCAGAAGCGACAGATTTACTGATTTCAGCGCGGTAAGAGTTCTCTTCTGCGTGTTCGCGTTTGGAAAGGCACAAAACAACAAAGTCATCTTAAAGGAGCGTTAAATGTGTGAATATCAATATTAATTTAGGAGAACAAAGTGTACTTTAATGTAAAAATGCAGACAGGAGTTTTACATAGGGGATGCTCAGCCACAGAAGAGGAACTTGTAGCTCTTGAGCTGCGAAGTTACTGTACACAAATGATATGTAAACTAGTGCCGAGGTGTGACAGAAACACGCGAACGCAGTTTCACAGTTCTGAGCCTCGTTTCTTCTCTAAATTCTCCAACACCGGTCTGGACCGCCGCGAAGCTGCTTCCAGGCGGATATAATTCACTCAGATCATTATCTTTGAAGGAGATTTCGTTTATTTTTTATTTCCTCTACATCACGTGACAGTGCTTAAAAACTAGGCTATATAAAGATATGGACAAACCATCTGTGACGTCACCCAGAGGTTTCTGAAAAGTGTTTTTTTCAGTTTTTTTAACAGTAGCTGTAGAAGTGTATCTTGGAAGAGCTGACTCCACCCAACTCCAGTTAATCCAAATGTAGGCAAATGGGCAGAACAAAGAAGGTGTGCAGTCAGAATGAACACGCCCACATTTCCTTAGTCACCGCCAGCTAGCTAGCACAGCTTACTATAGCTCACAGTAACGTATCCTGTTAACTAACATGAGCTTATGTTCTGAATCGGTACCTGAATCAGTGTAGCCACCTGCACGTTGGAGCTACTGTCGCCACTTTGTTGCTAGCTGGACATGTAGCTAGCTAGCTGCTGACTGGCTAGCTGGCTTGGCCTGAACAGCAGTGGCATTTGAAGATGGCCAGCCGGTTGGAACACATCCAGCCAATCACGCTAAGCCATAATCTGGCTATGTGGACGGTAACCACAGCACGGTCAGACGGTAGCCACGGTCAGACAGTAGCCACAGTGGGATGGTAGCCACGGTAGGACGGTAGCCACGGAGGGACAGTAGCTATGGTGGGACGGTAGCCACGGATAAATATCATCTTCATCTGCAGAGCCTCCGGCTACATAGTGGCCTGTTAGATTAACAGCACTACAAGCTTTAATATCTTTAGAATAAGAATGATTTTTTTATAGTTTTCAGAAACTTACAGCCCAACATAGTGAAAGTGATCACTGTCAGCAGGCTAAGACCACAGACATCGATCCCAACTGCATGTATGTTAAATAGCCAATAACCTGAAACTAACATGACTGTTGTCAGTTCAAGCAGTCGTCAGCTGTGCGAGTTCGAGTGTGTGTGCCAGTTATTTTTAGACCATCAAGACCAAACCAGAACCCAGACAAGTTTCACTTCTCCATTCTCAGTGTGCCTAACCATCAACTTGTCTCTGACATTTCTGAAGAAGCATCCAAAATAAAAAATGTTTTGTTAAAATGAAGCATTAGAACATTATATTTGTGATATAATAGTAACACTTGGCTCTTTAATAGCTGATTTCAAGCACGTATCAGCGAGGGTTTTGATGGTCTAGCTCAGACTTCATACATTCTCTTAGACAAAGTTGCCATTTAAAGAAATGTTTTTTCTTTTTTTTGTAAGCAATGCTGAGTGCGTCTCTCACTGCTTCCAGAGGACTTTAGAGCTGCAGCCAGGTGCTGCCGATCATCATCACTGATGAAAGAAAATTCGGTTTTAAACATATTTCCGAGAAAGAACGGCCTACTCTATCAACTCAAATTGTCAACAGAAAAAAATAAACGCGGAACTACAGATTCCTTCTTCATAAACTCTGAGCTTATAAAATCAAATTTGTGCCAACAGAAAAGACTAATTAAACAAGCCTGAGAGTTTGACCACACCCACCTCAGGTGCCACAGTTGTAGCTCATGATGCCAATTAACGTTGGCTTACGTTCATTCTGATCAAACCTGTCCATCCGACCGCCCTTGTTTCAGATTTCAGTGGCGACATCTGAAACGACGACTGCGTGTGGCGGTCACATCACCTGGGCGCCGTCTGAATGACGGCTAGCCGCCAGCTTCGCTTCGCCTCGCTCTGGCGAGCCGGGAAGCGTCCCGAAGCCTTTCACACAAACCAGTGAAACGAGGACTGACAACACGCACAGATCATCTCTGATTTTGTTTCGTGTCTGTGTAACATTAAAACAGTTTGTGGCTTAAAATAATGACGTGATAAACTGCTAGGATGTTTTTCTGGGTGGGTGCAAACACAAGTGACAGTGTTGGCTTTCGTAGTTGGACTTTGAACCGACACATAAGCTGCATTTAGCTTCCTTTATTCTCTTTTTGTCAACCACACAAAGTGAGAATAAAGGTGAGAAAGTGTGCAACAGTTTGTTCCTGTTGATAAGTTACCAAGTAACGCGGGTAACTGTTCAGCCAAGTCACGGAGGAGTGAAGCCCTTCCTTCCTTCCTTCCTTCCTTCCTTCCTTCCTTCCTTCCTTCCTTCCTTCCTTCCTTCCTTCCTTCCTTCCTTCCTTCCTTCCTTCCTTTCCTCTTGTTTGGCCGGCAGCGGGTATCCACCTGTTCTGGAAGCTTCCAACATTTACACCTGCAGCAAAAATCACCTCATAACAAGAGGAACTCATGAATTATTCCCGTCCTCGGTCTCTGGAGACAGTTTTCGCTTGAGGCCGGATGCTGGCGGTCATTTGCATGGTGCTGATAGGATCTGATAATCCTGAACTGAGGCTGCATGGGAACGCTGGCTGTGCAGTCATGAGCAAAGTCAGTACCCAGTCTCCACACACACAGTGTGTGTGTGTGTGTGTGTGTGCGTGCGTGCGTGTCTGAGTGTGTGTGTGTGTGTGTGTGTGTGTGTGCGTGCGTGTCTGAGTGTTCGTGTGTGTCTGAGTGTGTGTGTGTGTGTGTGTGTGTGTGTGTGTGTGTGTGTGTGCATGTGTGCGTGCGTGCGTGCATGTGTGTCTGAGTGTTCGTGTGTGTCTGAGTGTGTGTGTGTGTGTGTGTGTGTGTGCGTGTCTGAGTGTGTATGTGTGTGTGTGTGTGTGTGTGTGCGTGCATGTCTGAGTGTTCGTGTGTGTGTGTGCATGTGTGCGTGCGTGCGTCCATATGTGTCTGAGTGTTCGTGTGTATCTGAGTGTGTGTGCATGTGTGTCTGAGTGTGTGTGTGTGTGTGTGTGTGCGTGCGTGCGTGTCTGAGTGTGTGTGTGTGTGTGCACGTGTGCGCGCGCGTGTCTGAGTGTTTGTGTGTGTGTGTGTGCATGCGTGCGTGTGCGCGCGCGTGTGCGTGTCTGAGTGTTTGTGTGTGTGTGTGTGCGTGCGTGCGTGCGTGCGTGCGTGCGTGCGTGCGTGCGTGCGTGCGCGAGAGAGAAACAGAACCTCTGCTGATTAACAACACAGCTTAGCTTTAAGTTTCCTGTCTGACTTCATCCGTGTCTCTGACGGTTGTGGAGGAATTCTGTTGCTTCTGTTCTTTGACATTTGTACATTTTCATCTTGAGGCCTGTTGACTTTGAAATGGAGCTATTTGGTTTGAGTGTTCAGACTGACCATGGAGTAGATCATCTGGGATGTCCACTCTGGGGAAGATATAAAACTTTCTTAAATGTTTTCCACATTTCATTTTCCTCAATGTACAATATTGAACTTCAAATAGTTCAAAAATGGCTTGATGGGCTAAAGAAACGGCTTCTCTAGGACCACAGCTGATGTCTTTCCCTCGTAACATTGTGTTAACACACACCTGAATGGTCCAGACCAGCAAGCATCTGCTTTATAGCGGCCTGCACACCTGCTGATGATCAATTCACCAATGATGATGATCAGCAGCACCTGACTGCAGCTCCTGAATCCTCTGGAACAGTGAGGAGGTGCTTAGAGTGGTCCAAATGACTTCTTTTGTTTTGTTAAATAAATAATGGCACTCTTCAAACAACAGGAAGAGTCCAAGTAAACGTTCCAATAATTGAGACAGAATAGAGACTTGTGTTTCAGAAGAAGGTTATGGCTTGAAAAAGAAGGAAATGACAGTGCAGTTGATGTCATGACAGGTCAGCCTGCGCGTGCAACTCACCTCCTCCGGGATATGATCACTTTGTCTGTTTTATTGACGACCACTTTGGGACAGTATTTTAATATCTTCTACTTTTCTTTTGTTACTAATCAACTAAACTATGATTATCATTAATATTATTATTATAGCGCCTTCATGAGCGGATTCCTGTGCAGCGACACGTTCAGCGCCGAACTGTAGGTGCATAAAAAGAACTGGACAATCTTCCAGTGATGTCACTGGAGGCCGTTGTGGGCGAGGACTCCAAAATGACGGCCACACCCCAGTTAATCTAAATATAGGTAAAAGGACGAACAAACCTGGAGGCTGGTTGGAACGCACCCGCATTCTTTTGGTTACGTTGAATTTAAATGATTAGAAATGATTTTAGTTTGAATTAGCTCGTGCTAACTTGTGATGCTTATGATCATGAGCTTGCTTGCAGTCAAAGTAAATCAGTCCATCGGTCCTCGAAACAACACCTGAAACGTCACCTGACGGAGCCACTGCACCCATTTGTTAGCTAGCTGGACTTCTGCCACCAGCTGTGGTTGGCTAGCGGCGTTTCCGAAGTTTCCCAAGAGTCCGTTTGAAGCCTTGTTTGAAACAGGAACCGCCACCATATTGGCAGAGGCTGACTCCGCCCAGCTCCAATTAAACCAAAAACATGCAAATAGGTGGGAACAGCAGGCTGGAAGTCAGCTGGACCACGCCCACCTTGGCTCAGTTGCCTTCATACGCCATTTTAGCCATGCGAGCACGAGGAGAACGTGCAAACTCCACACAGAATCGGACCAGGAACCTTCTGCTGTGAGGCAACAGTGCTGACCACTAACCTATGGTGCTAACTAATGTTACTTCACAATAATTCTGGTCAAATCTGTCCAAACATCCTTATTTCAAGTGTCGCTACTAAAACAACACCTGAAACCAGATCTAGCTGCAGGTCAGTGGATCCTGCTGGTGTCTCCCTGCAGCAGGCCTGCAGCAGGTCTGCCGCAGACCTGCGGCAGGTCTGCGGCAGACCTGCTGCAGGCCTGCCGCAGACCTGCTGCAGGTCTGCCGCAGGTCTGCGGCAGGTCTGCGGCAGGTCTGCGGCAGGTCTGCAGCAGGTCTGCAGCAGGTCTGCAGCAGATCCAGGTGTGTTGAAGACCAGCTGCTCCAGTCTGGTGCTGCAGCTGCAGGAAGAGGTCAGACCCTTTCAGGCAAAGCTACAATCAGGACTAACATCGCACCGAGCTGAGCTCCGCTGGACCAGCCGGGGCCGCTTGCCCCGGTTTGGGGCAAGCCGGCAGCGGACGGTCGGACGGCGGCTGCGGCCCAGACTCGCCCAGGATAGACGGCTTAACGTCAGCTAAAATGGATGAATTTGCTCACCTTTGCCTCGAGATCTTTCTGGGCCACAACCCAGAGCCAGTCACGATGGCCTTGTAGAAGAATTTACAGCAGGGCGTGTTATTTTCAGCATCGACTGTAAGTCGGCGTGCAGAAGTGAAACCGTTCGCGTTGTCCGAAAGAATCTTTCCCATATTTATGTTTTGCATCCACAACGAGAACAGGAACATTGTAGTTGCCATTTAAGCTTTTTTTAACCAACTTCGCATTCATTTTCTGGAAGTTACAGAAATCTGAACGTCCCAGGGCTGCTCTTGGTTTTTGTGGGTGTGACAACCGGTGGTGGTACTGAAACTGAATATGAAACTTTATCTGGTCGTCAGGTCTGCAGGTGGAAGTCAGCAAAACTAAAATTCAAATATTAACACATAACGTCATTTATTTCATCCACAAAGGTCGTGAGGCTCGTCTGTCGATAAGAAAGAGGAAGTGTGCTACAGAGTTTTTAAAAAAGTCAAAGCTGACCAAAGAAGCATGTAAAGAGGAACATGGCTCAAGAAAAGAGGAAAGTGATATGCTAAAACCACCGATTCAGAGACACTTCCTGAGTTCAGATGAAACATTTTCCACCGCTAACCAGCGTGCATGCGTGTCACAAACGGTGCTGGCGGCGGTGAAGATGGTTGAAGCTGCTGCGTTACTGCTCACGTTTCCGGGCAGATGGACAGCAGACTGTGTTGTGTTTGTGGATGTTTAGAGAGCTCTGTTCAGTCGCTGACAGGAACAATCCTCCAGCAGAACCGTCCGTCCATCTGTGCAGCCGGCGCGCAGGAAAACAGCATCCTCTTTGTTCTCGCTCCTGCGAGCGCTCGTTCCGTTCATCTGCACAAATACACAAATGAAGATTCAGGATGATGCAGAGATAAAAGGACATATTCCCTGGATGTTACAGGTTAGGAGGACTCAGGGTGTCAGGGTGCTTCCGAACATCAGGCTTTCCCACATCACAGGCAAACTTTTTTGTTGACCAATATGTTGATTTTGCAGCTGCTGTCCAACAGAGGTTTTATGCTCATTTACAAGACAACATGAACGTTTCTTCATCTGAATATTTCCAGCTGATGTGTTTCATGTTTGGTTGGAAGCTGAAGGCCCCTGAGACCTTCTCTGAGCACGATGCTGGATCCCTCTGAGGCTCACATCTGGATGTTTGTCTGTTGTTGCCAGACAGAAACATGGGTTGTGTGGGCTCGAAGAAGGAGCAGGAGTCCATCAATAAAGGGGCAGGAAACGACGAGCTGCAGAACCGGGCGCAGTCCGCCCACTATGTCAAAGACCCCACCTCTGGCCTCAGAGCTGTAAGTAGTCATGTGACAAACACACATCACACAACAACCAGAAATGAGCGAAGCATATCCCCATTACAAGTTTGATTTATCAGTTTTCTGCCTTTAAAATGCTGCGTTTTTTATTAATGATGTAACGATTAGAATTAGCAGACATGTACAAAGGTTAGTGTTGTAATCATTGTGGATCTCTGGATTAGGCAAATACAACATCAGATGAATTATTTATTTAAAAACAACAAACCCAAAGGAAGCAAAGTCATGTGGGCAAAGCAATCACCCTCCAACCGCCGCGCTCACCGGCGGTGACGCAGTTTCAGGCGAGCTTTAGCGTTTTCTCAGAGGAGACATGGTCCACAAAATACTTTAAAGGTTCCCAGGTTCTCTAAAACAACCCCAGACCATCGTCCCTCCGACACCGTGCTTGAAAGTGGGTCTGAGGTGTTTCTGCGGGTTTCCTCCAAACATGGTTCTGGACATGAAGACAAACATCTCCACCCTCATCTGTCCGGAGGACGCTGTTGCAGAAGTCGTCTCGCTTTGATTGCATTTATAAAATATAAAATACCTCGAGCCGTTACCATCCCACGATTTTCATTGTAAATGTTTATAAATGAGTCACAATTAAAGACAAATCTACAGAGGGGAAAACAAACATTTCCATGCCGTCTCCTGCAGCCGGCAGCAGTTTTTCTGCGTTTTCACGGCGCAGGGAGGTCGCCGCCGAGTCGCCATGGTTTGCCGCCCGTTTGCATGGCGACTGGACTTTGAAGCCGCTGCTTCCTGTGTGCTGACTGTAACTTCTTCCTCACACGCCGGAGAAAGAGGAAGTGGCAGAAGCAGAGCGTTCAGGCGTGAGGACAGCAGTTCAGACCCAGACACGATACACGATGTCACGCATCTGAACGCGGCGCTTATTTCACCTTTGTATCTGTTAATAAATTAAAATTAAAGCACTTTGTGTAAACAGTTTCTCAGGAGAGCTCTGTGGAACCTCAGCTGAAGATAACGGCAGATATCTCTGGATCTTTACGACCTTTCTAACGCTGCTTTGCTTTTAGTTAAATGGAGATTTAAAAAAATGTACGAACAAACCATGACAGTTGTTTCTCTGTGTTTCGGTTTTGCATTTCTCACCACTTTTCCAGACATCAGTCTTCATTTTGGGGCCTGCAGGAGAGTTAGAAGTTCTTTGACACGTGGTCAGAAACAAAAGAACAGGAAACAGCACGAAAACTATGTGAACCCCTGGAATTAACTGGATTTCTGTTAATCCGACATAAATGTGATCTGATCATCTAAGCAGCTGAGAATTAAAACTTGAAACAGCAGCAAAAACAATAAGATCAATCAATGAAATCAGGGAGTTAAAAAGGCTATCTGATGAACGTACCAGAAACTACAATAACAACAATCAAGGAAGGCGGTGCCTCTAAACCCTCCCAACAGAGGAAAACCTGCTGATCCAGAAAGACGAACCAGACAGCCACAATCAACCACAGACGCATCCGATGATGCCAAGTGACCTCTGAAGTTGAAGGTTTATTCGAGACATTTATTGTCATGAGAGATGTTGGTTCAGCGGTAGAGTTTCAGAGGGTGGAGGTTCTGATGGAGACCTGGTCTCCCTTTGAGACCAACTGTGATCAGGACACCATCTGTGGATGTCAGAGGTCTGGAGGGGGCATACCAGGTCAACAGGTCCCAGATGTAGGTTGGAGCAAGACCTTGTAAGGCTCTGAAGGTGATCAGGACTTAGAGATCAATGTGAAATCTAACAGGAAGTCAGTGGAGGAAGCAGGTACAGGGGAGATGTGCTCAGACCGGACTTTACTTCACATCTGGCACCTCAGCACTTTGAAACTCCCCAGCTGACTTGAACAGCTTGAGTTTTAAAAATGCTCCAGCCCCCAGTGGTCAGTGGAGGAACCACAGTTTTTCCTTCTTCCTCATTGGCTTCAACCTGGAAGCGGGAACGTTAGCACTTGGTAGCTACCAAAATAAATGCATTTAAGTGTGAGTTTATCAAGTCAGAAATTCTGAGGCTCTTTTCTTCGACAGAATTTCACCCCTCTTCCAACCGTGTGCTTCCCTCCCAGCAGTTAGGTTCATTTTGTTCGTCCAGCAGATCCGCCTCAGACTGGGTCCTTCTTTCCTCTCTTGGTTTATATAAGTGTAGTTGGTTTGGTGGTAGGATTTTGTTTTTAGGTCCCAGGTACTTCAAAATGTATGAAATTAAATCAAACGGATGCATGTTTCCCTGGCTGTCAGTCATCGTCACACTAACCCACTTTTTTCTTTCTCTCAGCAGGCCAAAACTTCTTCTAATACAAACTCATCAGACGGTAGGTTTGTTAATGTTCCTCATTTAACCGTGGGGTAAACTTTATGGGTCTTAAACCAGGTCTGATCTGAAACTCTGCCAACAAGGGTCGTTTTACAAAGCTGAGACGGCAGTCAGTGGTCTGAACAGAAAAACTACGTCTTTAGCTGTGCAAGAGGAAGGAGAGTCAAGCAGGGGTGTTATGTGATAACCCCCCCACCCCCCACCCCACCCCCACCCTCCACCACACGAAACTACGACACGAAACGACCAGACCTGCTGCTGTTATTACCCAGCACACTGGGACGTCAGTTGCATAACCGAAGTATGCGAAAACCAACGTCAGCAGAAGAGCAAAAGCTGTTTATTTGAATGCAGCGTAGCCACAGAAGCGTAGAAACAGATGCTCATTCTCAAATGAAAAACAAACAAGAATAAAGTCAAGATTAAACTCACACAGACCATCATACCTCCACCACCGTGCTTGACAGTGGGTATGAGGTGATCCTGCTGAGATGCTGTGGGTGGGTTTCTCTAAACATGGCTCTGGACATTAAGACCAAACAACTCCACTTTAATCTTCTACGACTATTACCGAAGTCTGGTGGTTTGTGAATGAGGAGATGGTCTTGGTGTTCCACAGGGTTCTTGATTTGGACGGTTAGTTTTTACTCTATATATACATTTATTTGTTATTTTATCAGGCAGCCCAGCATAAACGTTCATTGCGCTGCAGATTATACTCAGATTTACCTGTCCACACAGTGTAAAAGAAATGTCAGAGTCAGATATCAGAGTCAAGTTTATTGTCAATTCTACCACATGTGAGACACATACAGAGAATCTAAATTACGTTACTCTCAAACCCTCGGTGCTACACAATAAATACATTTTAAACACAAAGTGCAGGTTAAAAAGAGACAAGAAACAAGTTGTGACATGACAACAACAGTTTTTCGGTTCGATTAAAGTGACCTGGTGCAAAGCAGGTGGTCCAGTTCTGCCAAAAGTTCCTGGTGCAGATACTGAGATCAGAGTGAGTGAGGGGGGGGCAAGGCGGGAAACGGTGGAAGAGCAGGGAGAGGTTTTATTTGTGTAATATTAAGACCAACCAGATCACACAGTTTTTATTATTCTACAAAACAAACAAGATCAAAAGACTTTTAACAGGGCCGTATCAGTGTGTTTTATTCCTTTTTTTACCATCACAGGTGAGAACACTGTCATAGCGCTATACGACTATGAGGCCATTCACGAGGGCGACCTCGGCTTCAGGAAGGGGGACAGACTCCGAGTCTTGGAGGAGTAAGTAGACTTTCTTTAGGAACATAGCGCAGAAACGGAAGCTTTTAATGAGATTTAACATTGTTTTGTGTCTTTAGCTTCACCATATCCATTGTTGTCGTTCAGGTCGGGCGAATGGTGGAAAGCTATGCTGATCAGCTCAGGTCAGGAGGGCTACATCCCCAGTAACTACGTCGCCAAAGACACTCTGGAGGCTGAGGAGTAAGTTCAGGCGCACTTACATGGATTCACAGTCAGAAGTACTTTCTCCTCTTCTTCTTCTTTTGTCTGTTGTTGAAACGTATTTAGGTGACTAACACAGGACCCCTGCAGCCAGCAGGGGGCGCCTGGATACCGCTGGCTCAGATGGGCGTCATCTTAAAGGGTTTCCAAAGTTCCAAGTTCATGAAGTCGGATTTTAAGTTTTTTTCTCTTAAATTTGCATGTTTATGAGATCAGAAATTTTCAGGGTTTTTTTTCTCTTGAATTTTTCGGTTTATGAACTAAAAAAAGTGGACTTTTTTTCCAGACTATTCCACACTCTATCACACGGCACAGTTTTCTTTCCTCTAAGGCCTTAATGCGGCGTTGTGCTCGCTCAGCCAGCCTAACCAACGTGTACAGTAGCTCGCTGTGCACGTCGTCAAGCTCATCGTGAATTTGAATTTTGGATTCACACATCGAGCCGGCCGTCACAGAGGCCGGCCAAACGCGCCACGTCTGTGAAGTAAAAGTTCCACTGCAGATTATCTTCGATTTCCAGCAAGCACCAAGGTGGTGAGATGATTTTAACCCTGTCCGAGTGCACACGCCAGTAAGTCAGTGGTGTCTGGGCCGGACTCGTTTACGAGGAAATTCCTCTCCTCACCGTTTCTGCCTACTTCCCAGCGTAAGTTTGGCAATTGTGGTCCATAGTGTGATATTATATAACAACTTCAGTTTATATCTAATGAGGTGATCTGATATTTGTAGCTGATAAACATACATAAATGAATTAACATTAAGCTTCACATGGAGACTTATGGAACAAGAGGTCCAGATCAGCAGAAGAATGATGAGATGAGATGAAGACACACGTGGTTGCGTCACGCAGTTAGAAACTTTCATCAACCTCGAAACCTCCCAGACAGCACAAAACATTTAGGGCTTCTGAGAGCTCCAGTTACGTTAACTGTTAAGTTTACTGTTACCATGGCGACTTAAATCTAGACTGATATACCATTTTCCGACTGAGTCGCTTGTCAAAATGTCACATCATCACTGAAATCTAACTCTGGAATGTCTTATCAAATGCCAATAAATCAATACTTGGTGATTATTGTTTATGTAATCATTGTTCTGGGGGTCTGGAAAGTCTGGTCTGGATGTCACTTCTGGAATAAAACACTGACTTCACTTATTCAGCGCGAATCCAGGGAACGAAATACAGACGTCGGGGTGTAACTTTAGAGTTACTGCAGGTCCAGGGGTCATTTTAGCCCAGTGCCAGTGGTACAGGGTATCCGGTTAACATGTGGACACAGACCATCTTGAAGGGTTTGAAGTCCTCCTAAACAAGTCCTCCTCAGGGGCCCTAAAAGTGGGAAGCAGCCCTGCCTCCCGAAGTTAACCCTTTATAGGGCAGTTTCAATTTCAGAGGGTTATTGGAGAATATTAAAGGACCTCTATTAACATTGTAATTTTTTTTTTTTTGCAATAATCATATGTAGTTCTACTGATGCCACCAAATATGGTCACTTTTCCTGTAAAGGGTTAAAAACTTTACAATTCTGCATCTTTCACAAGAGCCGTTGGGGTGTTCCTTTAGTAACCGACCTGTTTCCTGTTGTGGAGGTGGTTCTTTAAGGGCGTGAGCAGGAAAGACGCAGAGAGGCAGCTGCTGGCCCCTGGGAACCGGATTGGATCCTTCATGATCCGGGACAGTGAGACCACCAAGGGTGAGTGACCCACAAGCAGCTTCTTATTAATGAAAAGAAAGTGGACCTCCTCCTTTAAAGAAAATCCCCCAGTTGCTCAACAGCTTCTTGTTTTCTTTTAAATATTTATTATCAGAGATGCTCTGAACAAGAAAAGACTGTGTTTCATGTAAAAATACACCTTTAATGCAGCAAAGTCACTGAAAATAAAATGAAACATAAAGGAAGTCAGCTGAGACTGCAGAGTAAATGTGCCACTGCTTGTGGTTTTATGAACCGTAACCTAAACGTTTCACTTCACTCTCACTGATCTTGTCAGAAATGTTTCCAGAAGCATCTACAGTCATGTGGAAATGTTACTACGCCCTCGTATGATAGTGTTTATGTAGGATTTACAGGTGCTGGGTTTTTTTTGCATGCAGTTGCTGTTAGAAATGGTGTTTCTCTTAGACCATCATTCATGTCTTTCCTTTTATGCATTGTGTTATTATTATCTGAGTGCTGAAAAACAGCAAACTGTTTCCAAACAACAACCACAGGATTAAAAAAGGTTGTAACTCTTAAAGATGACTGTAAAACAACAACGTTGTAAAGTTTGTTGGTGTTTGACACAGAATAAAGACTAAAAAGGATGCATCTTTCAAAAATAAAAATGATTCTGACCCTAAACTTTATTTAAGCATCAGAGAAGCTATCAGACGATCACATGGTTTGGTTTCTCCTTCACCACAGGCAGCTACTCTCTGTCCGTCCGGGACCACGACGCTCAGACCGGTGAAACCGTCAAACATTACAAGATCCGGACGCTGGACAACGGAGGCTTCTACATCTCCCCCCGCATCACCTTCAGCACCCTGCAGGAGCTCATCAGCCATTACAAGAGTGAGTTACAGCTGTCAGAGCGGTTGTGAGATACCGTCTTCCATAAATAAGATGATAAATGACAGCGTAAACTCATCATTCTCCCTTCCACCTTTAACCATGCTGGTTATCTTGGTGCAAAGCACCCTCTGCTGGACCAGTGGAGTACCTGCCGTTATATTCATAGACTGTATAACAGGAGTGTTCAAAGTCGGTCGTCAAGGGTCCGGCAGGTTTTAGATGTTCCCTCCTTCAACACACCCTGATATAAGTGGCTGTTTCATTAACAGACTCGTGCAGACCTTAGTGACCAGCTGATGACGGCCGTTAATTAGAATCAGGTGTGTTGATGCAGGGAAACATCTAAGACGTGCAGGACAGCGGCCCTCGAGAACCGACTTTGGACACCCCTGCGGTAGTTTCCCGGCGGTAGTTTCCCGGGGAGTGTGTTTGGAGGGTTTTTCCTTGTTCAGTGTGGCGCCATGTTGCAGCAGACTGGAACAAACGGGCTCGCTGGAACACGCCCACCTTATAATCATTAATGTAACTTTCATTCTGGTCAAATCTGTTCAAACATCCTTATTTTTCTAATTTAGTTACTACTGAAAAGAAATAACCTGACACAACACAACGTCATCAGGCCAGAAATAAGTTACGGGGAATAACTCTTTCAAAATAAAACAGGAAGTGAAGTAAAAGATATTTGTGTGGCAGCGATGATGCAGAGAACAGCGCTGTCACAAACAACACTAGCAGTGACCGACACTCGCTTCAGGGTCTCGGGTCCCGACGGAGGCTGGTCCTTGCCACTTTTTTCTTCTTGTCAACTTAGCTTTGCTGCATGCTGCTCTTTTTCTAAACACTAAAAAATACAGATGTTCAATGAAATAAAATCCTGAAATCCTTCTGCTCTTGCGTTCAGAGCAGGGAGATGGCCTCTGCCAAACCCTGACCAGCCCATGTTTGAGCGCCAAACCCGAGAAACCGTGGGAGAAGGATGCCTGGGAAATCCCAAGATCCTCCCTCAAACTGGAAAAGAGGCTCGGAGCCGGGCAGTTTGGGGAAGTTTGGATGGGTGAGACAGACGTGAAGCCTCCAGAACGCAGTCGGAAACGTTGCCGCCACTAACGGTCTTCTGACTGGAAGTGTTTTTTTTGTTTTAAGCGACTTACAACAAGCACACCAAGGTAGCAGTGAAGACCATGAAGCCGGGCAGCATGTCGGTGGAAGCCTTCATGATGGAGGCCAACCTGATGAAGAGTCTCCAACACGACAAGCTGGTGCGACTCAACGCTGTCGTCACAAAGGAGGAGCCTATCTACATCATCACTGAGTTCATGGAAAAAGGCAAGCGGGCGTACTTGTTTGTACTTGTACTTGCTTTTGTACGTATTTAAGCCCCCAAAGCTGGACTCACTCTGTTTGTTGGGTCTGACAGGTTGATGTGGAACAAAATAGTGGAGAACACGGGTCTTCAGGACTGTTTCAGGGTTTCAGCTTGTTAAAGGTTGCACTCAGGTTAACGCGGTGTCTCTGTGGCTGTCAACAGGCAGTTTACTGGACTTCCTAAAGAGCGATGAAGGAAACCGCGTCCAGCTCCCGAAGCTCATCGACTTCTCTGCTCAGGTGAGGACCGCTCGGTCACGTGACACTCACCCCCACCTGTGACCTCACTCTTTATGTCCTTTGTTTTTCTGTACCTTTGACTGTTTTAAGATAAAAAGTATCATCTTGGAATTAAAGGAAAGACAATCTTTAAATCTGCTCATTTGTGATGCTCAAATGTTTTTTTAACATATACACTTCTATACTCATCTTTCCGGACCTGCGCGAGGACGACGGCGTCTGTATACGCGGCGCCGCGTTGTCGTGTGGGATCGGAACAGAACCGCTTTAGCTGCTGACATCACCATCATCAAGATGAAAAGATTTATATAGTTGTATTTTTAACATGAGTATTGCAAAAACTTTAGGTACCAAAAAGTCAGTTTCTCCTAAATAAAATATTTTATTTCAGTCCAGTTTCCTCAAAACTTTAGCTGATTAGCACACTGCAGCTGGCGGTCAGCAGAAGTCACCGTTTCTAAAACACCTGCGGCCACCAGGGTACAGGAAGAGGGAATTCAAGACGCAGCTCAGGCTTTGTCACCAATTACAACCTGAATGACTCGGACCATCTTGTATTCCGTTTCCAGTGCTAGTTATTCTTTTCTCCGTTTTCTCCGTTTTCTCCGTTTTCTCCGTTTTCTCCGTTTTCTCCGTTTTCTCCGTTGCCGATTGTTTACTTCCAGATTGCAGAGGGCATGGCGTACATCGAGCAGAAGAACTACATCCACAGAGACCTGAGAGCCGCTAACATCCTCGTCAATAAGGCTTTGGTCTGCAAGATCGCCGACTTTGGCCTGGCCCGAATTATTGAGGACAACGAGTACACGGCGCGGGAAGGTACTGGGAGTTTATTACTTCCTTTACTGTCAAAGCTTTACAAACATTTGGTTCGTCTTTGGTAGATTTGCCAATTAAAGGTTTAATTTGGCACAAATGTTCCATGTAATTGTCCACAAGCTTCTCCTTATCTTAGTCGTGCTGTTTAGACACTGAACCAACCAAACAGCTTTTGTTTCTCTAGAAATAGATGTGCTAAAAATTGTCAGTACATCACTCCTAATAGGTTCTTTTCCCAGATCTCTGGAAAATGCAGTTGTCAGGGCCCTTCTGAACAAGAGAAGCTGGAATTCTGAAGTTTTAAACAATTACAGACCGATCTCCAATCTTCCTGTGCTGATCCAGGTGGACAATTTCTGAAATGCAAACAGTCTGACTTCAGACAAACGGCACTGAGACGGCACTAGTCAAGACCTGAGATGACATTCATCTGAACACAGGTTCAGGTGAAACATCGGTTCTTGTCCTGCTGGATCTTGGTTCAGCCTTTGATTCTGCAGACCATAAGATTCTTTTTGACAGACCGGAAAACTGGGTGGGGTTATTAGGTCCAGTCTCCAGTCTCAGTTGTTCAGATCACACCTTGAAGGCAGGAGCTTTGTTGTTTCCATAGGTGAGAATGAATCTAAGCTTGTTCTCATGACCTGCGGAGTTCCTCAGGGATGGATTCTTGGACCACTGTTATTCATACTGTAACTGCTACCTCTAGGTCAGATCATACATGAAAACTCACTTCAGCTCTGCAGGTGACACCCAGATTTACTTAAGTCTTTCCCCAAATGATTTTGGTTTTTTGTTCTTTTTCCATTGTTCTTTCATCTCATTGTCTTTGTGAAGCACTTTGTGAAGCCATACCAGTAAAAACTTCCTTGCTTTACTGGAATTTTGACCGTTCTGGTGGATCTGAGTCCAGTTTGGGGTTCTCTTACTTTTACTTCAGTGCTGCCAACACATTTTAGACTGAGGTCTGATTTGGAGCATGTTTGGTGTCCTCACCCAAGCTGTAAACTGCTGGCTGATGTCCTCTGATGTTCCCTAAACATACCCTCGCACCCACTTGTCCGTCCTGCAGCCTCACATCATGATGCTGCCACCCCCATGCGTCACACTTTCTCCTTCGAAACACAACAATGATCTTTATGACCTTATGAACCTTTATGAACTTAAGTGTCATCAGACTGCAGGACACGTCACCAAAAATGAAGATCTTTGTTCCCATGTGCAGCTGTAAACTTTTATTTGGCTTTTTAATTCTGGTTTTAGAGCAAGCAGTCATAACTGGAATCCTAACTGATCTCAAGTGGTTTGTAAGTTTGACTGTCAGACATGAAAAAAAAAATTTTATTTTTTCTTAACTGTCCTGAATGTAGCTGTAACTAACGTCTGAATTACTTTGACTCCAGCAAAACAGTTTTTGACTGTTTCAATTTCCCTCAACAATCAGGAGCCAAATTCCCCATCAAATGGACGGCTCCTGAGGCCATCAACTACGGTTCCTTCACCATCAAATCTGACGTTTGGTCCTTTGGGATTCTGCTGACTGAGATCATCAGCTATGGACGCACACCATACCCAGGTAGGTAGACCTCAAATCTGAAGTTCATTTCATTTTTAAAATAAAAATCATATTTTCGTAGTGACAAGCACAAGCTCAGATTAACTACACAGAGCTTTTTCGCCATGATGGTATTTTATCAAACAAAAATGAAGCACAAAAGCAATAAAATACTGTGGGCAGTCCTAAGTACCCCCTTACTGCTTCCACAGGATTTAAGATGCAGTCGGGTTGTGCTGATCATCAGTCTTTGATGAACTGATCATCTGCAGGTCTACAAACGTTTTCAGTTCAGTTCAGTTTTATTTATACAGCGTCTATTACAACACAAGTTGTCTCCAGAGACCAGAACATGACCCCCGAACAATTATTACTTAAACAACAGCAGGTAAAAACTCCCCTTTAAGGGGGAAGAAACCTGGACCAGGACCTGGACCATAAGGGGGAAGAAACCTGGACCAGGACCTGGATCATAAGGGGGAAGAAACCTGGACCAGGACCTGGACCATAAGGGGGAAGAAACCTGGACCAGGACCTGGATCATAAGGGGGAAGAAACCTGGACCAGGACCTGGATCATAAGGGGGACCCTCCTGCTGAAGACCAGCCGGTAGAACAGGAAGTAGAAAGAAGAGACACAGACACACCGTCAAAGGTACCAAAGACCAGATCCATCAGGATAATCATCTGTTACCTGGAGAACTGAGAGTTTTCTGTCCACCAGACTGGTACCTGGTTAGTTGGTGGACTACAGAGACCACTATCTAAACAGGTGCAGACAGCAGACACTGAGGTGGTCAGAGGTGGGACTGCAGGTCAGTGGATCATGTTGGTGTCCCCCTGCAGCAGGTCTACAGCAGCAGATCCAGATGAAGCTGTGTTGAAGACCAGCTGCTCCAGTCTGGTCCTGCAGCTGCAGCTGTGACTACTGGTCCTGACACACTAAAGTTTACACCAACTAGATGTTTTACTGAACACAAACGTTGGAAGTTTGGTTTTAAAGGTGGAGGTGGTGTCAGCCTCCTTCACCCAAACTGGAAGTTGGTTCCATAGTGATGGTTCCTTGTAGCAGAAGACCCATCCTCCAGATCTACATCTGGATCTTCTGGGAACTACGAGTAAGTGGTGGACTACAGAGACCATTATCTAAACAGGTGTGGACAGCAGACACTGAGGTGGTCAGAGGGTGGGACTGCAGGTCTACATCCAGATCTACATGTGGATCTTCTAGGAACTACCAATAAACCTGCTCTCTGAGAACGGAGAACTCTGTTAGGAACATGAGGAACCATCAGGTCTTGGAGAAAACCAGGAGTTTGGACGTTTAGGACTTTATACACAAGTAATAAACTGGATTCTGAGTTTTCCGGGGAGCCGATGGAGGGAAGGTAACATATATAAGACGTATATAAAAACAGATCATTTGTCAGTTTGCTACTCTGGAGAACTCAGGTGTGGGTTCTAACAGTGACATCAGCTCATGTAGGACTGACGCAGCAGCGCCTGGTCCGGCGAGGCAGTGAGGGCTCCTTCCTGGTTCCGGTGTGAGCTTGTTTACAGAAAGTCCTCATTCTCCTCAGGTTGTATCCTTTTGTATGAGCTGGATGTAAAAATGTTTGTTTACAGCTTTGTGGCTTTTCTTACTTGTTTTCAGGGATGACCAACCCAGAGGTGATCCGTTCTCTGGAGAAAGGCTACCGGATGCAGCGTCTGGACAGCTGTCCCCCTGAACTCTACGAGATCATGCTGGAGTGCTGGAAGAACAAGCCTGAGGACCGGCCCACCTTTGATTACCTGCAGAGCGTCCTGGAGGACTTCTTCACAGCCACAGAGAGACAATACCAGCAGCAGCCGTGAGACGGGTTACAGTCCTGCTCCATTAACTGTACTGTAACAGGAAGTCCAGGTTCTGCGAGCAGACCAGGACGCACGCGTACTGTCTCTTGTACTTGTACTGTCTCTTTACTGATCTCCATTTCTTTATAGACATGTAGAGCACAATAAGAGGGGATTGTACAAAAATTATCCCACAGTGGAACCTTTTATCCTTTATGGATCTAGAACCAATGAACCACTTTAAATACAATCACCTGCAAAAGTTAGGACCCCCTTTTGTGTAAAAACATAATAAAAACAAAATCATCTGATTGTAGAGGGTCTTAATATTGGATAAATCCACCTCCAGACCATCAGCCCTCACCCACCGGGCCTGTCGGTGGGTGAGGGGGGTTTCTCATGAGATGCTCTTTGTTTTTTAGATTAAAAGAGGTGGTTCTAACTTTCCCACATTTATGTAATTCATTCTTACAGCCAGCATAATTTGTGTACTGTCTCCCACGATTGTAGGCTTATCTTCTCACATGACCACATGGACACCTTTTCCAGTTTTTGATAACAATAATAATAATAGTGATAATACTTCTCGTTCTCAGTGATGATTGAATCCAGGCTCATCATGCAGGCTGCCATATCCTCCATGTGATCTGCGTGTACGCGGATGTACATGACGAGACAACTTTTAATGCTTCTTATTTGTTCTTTGTCCCTTAACTTATTAATATAAATCAGTGCATATATACATTTGATATTGTTAAAATACTACTGCTACTTTCCCAGCCAACATGTGCACATGGGGCCAAACTGAGACGTCAACGAGCCGAAAGATGCTTCACACTTGTAGGGTTAAGTGGAACCCTGTAAGACAGCTCTTTTTGGTAATCCATCACTCAAGAGCCAGAACCAGGAGTCTGGGACCAACATGGACAGTCCCATATGGGAGCCCATTTGTTGGCCTATTTCTGTCTCAGATGTCTCCACGTAGAAATGTTGGTTGTTGCACAGCAAAGCACATGTGAACCACCACTGGTGACGTATGAGACCAAAATCCTGAAACATCCTTCATGCTGTGACAATTTTAATATCAGTTTAGATAATAATAACAATAATATGTGACAGATCTGTTTCTAATATAAAGAGGTTTATTATGATGAAATGAATCATAGCTGAGTGTTGTATATACTCATAGACTATTTTTGTGTTTTTTTTTTCTTTTGCAATATAAAGCCCTCAGTAGTTAGTGAAATGTTTCGTTTGATGCAACTGTAATAAAAATGTTGAAATTGAATTTCCAAATGTGAATTTCTTGGAGCTGGACTTCACTAAAGTGTGGTACACACTTAAAGATTATCAGGCTGTTTTTGTTCCCAATTTTCCCCTTTCCGGCCAACTCCCATTTATCTAAGTCTTATAAGATTATCTTGACATATTATCCTGTGGTCTGAGGTGTGTTAATAGTGAATTTGTTCTGACAATAACAAGTTGAGGCAGACAATCGCAAGTATTAAACTGTTTCCATATTTAGGACAAAAAGTCTTTGTGTGTTGGAGTGTGCAATAAATGTGCTATTTTTTTATCTTCATGTATGGGGTCTCAACAGAGAAAGAAATCTCTTCAGATGTAAAAAAAAATCCTTTTTTGTGTACCCTGCTTAAGATGGAATTTCTGATTTTGAAGACTGAATCGAATCCAGAGGTTTGAAATGTGCATTTCTTGCACTGACCACTTGGGGCCAGCTTCAAAACTCAGCCCATCCATGATGCAGTACCAAATCTGACCACAGGGGCATACAGATGTTTTTTGTTGACAAAAGAGCCGCTGAAGAAACTGTTGAGTGGGGATGGTCCGGCAAATCTAGTAACACCACATTTGGCCCCTGATGTCAGACTTCCAACTCATCAGTTCAGACAAACTTTGAGGATCCAGAGTGCTCTTTTGAAGAGTTTCGCTCATAAGCTAAAGGTTTCATGTTTTTGTGGCACTTTTGTCTCTTTTGCATCAACTTTAGTACTTTAGGGTCTCACTGATGCCTGTTCCCAGCTTTTTATCTTGTTGATATGCATAAAAATAGTAGACATTACAGCACAAGAGTAATTCTACTAGACACGTCTTGCTTTTTAAATTCCTTCATGTAATGCATCTAACCTGGTTTAAGTAGGTTTTGACCTCAGCCGGAGGTCCAACGTACAAATGGTCACAACAAAGCTGATGCAATGTAGTACTGGCAGAATGACATTCTGGAAGCACAAAACGGGAAACTTCATCCGTAGAACTGCTGCAACTCATAAAATCATTATATTCATATATATATTGAATATATCAAAAATATATGATTGAATAGGTTGAGATGAAAATATGAAATTTGGTTTACTTATACAAGACCTCCCTTGAAGGCAGTATCATCCAGTCAAATTCCAGATGCCAGTATTTACAAATGCGAATAACTGATGTTCATGGAACTTCATGGATCTGTTCATGATGCCATTTAGAATAATTGCACGAAATTTGAACCCTGTTGACCTGTAGGGTGTACTATAATTAGCAAATATACGTTTTGCTGGTATCTTAGAGTGAAAAGTAGCCCAGAAACATAGACGTACTCTTAGCAAATTTTAAAAATCCTTTGGAAATTCTTCTGGCTACCATCCATTGGAGCTCATATTGCTCTGTACACATACAGTTTAACTGGTTGTAAAAACAACACCTTTAACACTAAACTAACTGGGAATGGGCCATATGTCGCTATCGCTTACATTTTTGTAACCATTACTATATATAATGTGTTTTTAATGGATTTTATGCTTTTGTATGCCAACAGGTTGTAAGTTCAGTGGAAATGAGAAGAAAAAGCTGCAATGATGATGAAGTGACAACGGCTAGTGATTGGCTGAGCCAACTGTCACTCAGTCATATTAGAAACAATATAATGCTTTATGTAAATTCTCGCGACCTGTTACAAAAACATTCACCCACCTCACAGTTGTCATGGATGTGAAATCAAAGAATTGAGACCAAAATGTTTTTTTCAACCAGACTGTAAATATGTTTATTTCTGCTCTAAAGTTGGACATTTTAACATGAAGGTTGATGGAGATGGACTTGCTTTTAGAACCTCTAGTGGTCAGTCGAGGAACTCCAACAAATCTGTTCTGCATGACTAGCTGTTATTACTTCCTCATCTTCTTCATCATGCTACCCACAAATGGAACAAAACAGAGCCGGACTGGGGGCAAATGACCGGGCCCTTTAAACCCAAATAATAAATCTCATGAAACATAAACACGCCCACAACAGTGGGGCTTCAAGCTTCAGCACCACGGAGAGCAACGATGTCATCGAGTAGCACAACAAATAAAAAATCACTAATAATAAAACGACACAAATTCAGCACCACTGGCAGCGGCGCATCCTTCTAACTCCCACTTTCACTATTTGAATTCAGAGCTGGTATTGGTAGCTAGGAAGTTTAGAAAAACTGGCTACGCCATCCATGTTTTAACAAACACAAAGTCAATATGAAGGATTGTGGTCACTCCTACTGACCACCCTCTGAAGGACTCCTACAGACCTACTGACCACCCTCTGAAGGACTCCTACAGACCTACTGACCACCGTCTGAAGGACTCCTACAGACCTTCTGACCACCCTCTGCAGGACTCCTACAGACCTTCTGACCACCGTCTGAAGGACTCCTACAGACTTACTGACCACCCTCTGAAGGACTCCTACAGACCTTCTGACCACCGTCTGAAGGACTCCTACAGACCTACTGACCACCCTCTGAAGGACTCCTACAGACCTACTGACCACCGTCTGAAGGACTCCCACAGACCTTCTGACCACCCTCTGAAGGACTCTTACAGACCTTCTGACCACCATTTGAAGGACTCCTACAGACCCTCAGACCACCCTCTGAAGGACTCCTACAGACCTTCTGACCACCCTCTGAAGGACTCTTACAGACCTTCTGACCAACATTTGAAGGACTCCTACAGACCCTCAGACCACCCTCTGAAGGACTCCTATAGACCGTCTGACCACCGTCTGAAGGACTCGTACAGACCTACTGACCACCCTCTGAAGGACTCCTACAGACCTACTGACCACCGTCTGAAGGACTCCCACAGACCTTCTGACCACCCTCTGAAGGACTCTTACAGACCTTCTGACCACCATTTGAAGGACTCCTACAGACCCTCAGACCACCCTCTGAAGGACTCCTACAGACCTTCTGACCACCCTCTGAAGGACTCTTACAGACCTTCTGACCACCATTTGAAGGACTCCTACAGACCTTCTGACCACCCTCTGAAGGACTCTTACAGACCTTCTGACCACCATTTGAAGGACTCCTACAGACCCTCAGACCACCCTCTGAAGGACTCCTATAGACCGTCTGACCACCCTCTGAAGGACTCCTACAGACCTACTGACCACCATCTGAAGGACTCCCACAGACCTTCTGACCACCATCTTAAGGACTCCTACAGACCTACTGACCACCATCTGAAGGACTCCCACAGACCTTCTGACCACCATCTGAGGGACTCCTACAGACCTACTGACCACCATCTGAAGGACTCCCACAGACCTTCTGACCACCATCTGAAGGACTCCTACAGACCTTCTGACCACCGTCTGAAGGACTCCCACAGACCTTCTGACCACCATCTGAAGGACTCCCACAGACCTTCTGACCACCGTCTGAAGGGCTCCCACAGACCTACTGACCACCATCTGAAGGACTCCCACAGACCTTCTGACCACCATCTGAAGGACTCCTAAAGACCTTCTGACCACCATTTGAAGGACTCCTACAGACCCTCAGACCACTATAGATATAGAAAATATAGAAAATTCATTTTTCATTCCTTCTAACTCCCACTTTCACTATTTGAATTCAGAGCTGGTATTGGTAGCTAGGAAGTTTACAAAAACTGGCTACGCCATCCATGTTTTAACAAACACAAAGTCATAATGAAGGATTGTGGTCACTCCTACTGACCACCCTCTGAAGGACTCCTACAGACCTACTGACCACCGTCTGAAGGACTCCTACAGACCTTCTGACCACCGTCTGAAGGACTCCTACAGACCTTCTGACCACCGTCTGAAGGACTCCTACAGACCTACTGACCACCGTCTGAAGGACTCCTACAGACCTTCTGACCACCGTCTGAAGGACTCCTACAGACCTACTGACCAACATTTGAAGGACTCCTACAGACCCTCAGACCACCCTCTGAAGGACTCCTATAGACCGTCTGACCACCGTCTGAAGGACTCCCACAGACCTTCTGACCACCCTCTGAAGGACTCTTACAGACCTTCTGACCACCATTTGAAGGACTCCTACAGACCCTCAGACCACCCTCTGAAGGACTCCTACAGACCTTCTGACCACCCTCTAATGGACTCTTACAGACCTTCTGACCACCATTTGAAGGACTCCTACAGACCCTCAGACCACCCTCTGAAGGACTCCTATAGACCGTCTGACCACCCTCTGAAGGACTCCTACAGACCTACTGACCACCCTCTGAAGGACTCCCACAGACCTTCTGACCACCATCTGAGGGACTCCTACAGACCTACTGACCACCATCTGAAGGACTCCCACAGACCTTCTGACCACCATCTGAAGGACTCCTACAGATCTACTGACCACCATCTGAAGGACTCCCACAGACCTTCTGACCACCATCTGAGGGACTCCTACAGACCTACTGACCACCATCTGAAGGACTCCCACAGACCTTCTGACCACCATCTGAAGGACTCCTACAGACCTTCTGACCACCGTCTGAAGGACTCCCACAGACCTTCTGACCACCATCTGAAGGACTCCCACAGACCTTCTGACCACCGTCTGAAGGGCTCCCACAGACCTACTGACCACCATCTGAAGGACTCCTAAGGACCTTCTGACCACCGTCTGAAGGACTCCTAAAGACCTTCTGACCACCGTCTGAAGGACTCCTAAAGACCTTCTGACCACCATTTGAAGGACTCCTACAGACCCTCAGACCACTATAGATATAGAAAATATAGAAAATTCATTTTTCATTCAAATGTATTTATTGTACATTTATTTATTTATGCTTATATCATTTTTGTCCTTTATAGGAAACAAAATATATGCATTATATTGCACAAATATTTGTATTATCTCACAAAATGCTGGAGAGGTAACGCAAAACATTTGCGTGATAAAGCAAAGCTTTTGCAAAGGTTTCTGAGTCAGACACTGCAGACACATGATATCCTCCTCTGACACAGGGTGTATCAGCCTCCCGTTCTAACGGGCAGTGATGCGCAAATGGTGTTTGAGACAAAATATGATATATTGCAAAAATATTTGCATTATCTCACGAAACAACACGCCCACCACGTCAGTCACAGTTAGCTTGGCTCCCAGCTCCTTCAGCCGAACCTGCCGAAACATCTGCAGAGGCGCTGTGAGGCGCTGTGAGGCGCTGTGAGGCGCTGTGAGGCGCTGTGAGGCGCTGTGAGGCGCTGTGAGGCGTTTCAAGCAGGATAAACCCTTTAACATCTTGACTCAACAGTGAAATCAAAAGTGACCGTCGCGTTTAGCTGACTCTGTTAATACAAACGGATGGTTTCTTTACAAAAGGCGGTAGCGTGACGATTACAAGTAAGGAAGTAACAAGCTCGTGATTAGCTGAACGCTTTATAAAAGCTCTCCTGGCTTATTACAAAAAGAATGAACCCTCCTCACAGTTGTCATGGCTGTGAAATCAAATTATTAAGATCAAAATGTTTTTTGAACCAGGCTGTAAATGTGTATTTCTGCTCTAAAGTCGGACCTTTTAACGTGGCAGACTGACTCCCTTTTGGAGCCGAGGAACTGCAATGAAAATTAGTTTCATATAACAACAATAAGGAAGTAAGATGGTTGGTGGTGGGTGTGTTCCTGTCAACTTGCTGATCACCAGGTTCCAAACCAAACCCGGTCTTTAGAAACCGATGGGTCACATGACCGAATGCTTTGTCCGTTGTTATACAGTCTACGGACTATTACAGCTAACAAGCAGCGACCAGCTCACGTCCGCACGGACACTCATGCAGAACTAGGTTTTGTTGCAGTTTCTCGACTGACCGAAAAGATGGCTCCAAAAGCGAGTCCATCTCTGTAGACTCCATGTTTTAAATGTCTGACTTTAGAGTACAATAAACACATTTGCAGTCTGATTGAAAACACCACTTTGGTCTCAATCTTTTGATTTCACAACCATGACAACTCTGAGGGGGTGAATATTTTTGTACCGCCAGGAGGGTTTATGTCAAGCATTAAATTTGATTGGCAGTCGACTCAGCCAATCATTAGCGGTTATGACTTCCTTATTTGTAATCGTCATTCTACCGCACTTGCGAAGTGACCATCCGTTTTTACGGATCCATCATCGGCTAAACGCGACGGTCATCTTTGACTTCGCCGCCGAGTGGATATATGAAACGGTTCACCCCGCTGTAAACGTCTGACGGCAGCTCTGCAGACATTTCGACGTGGTTTGACTGAAAAAGCTGGTAGCAAAGCTAACTTTGATTGACATGGGGTGGGCGTGTTTCCGTCGGCTCGATGAGAAACTTGCCTGCCCTGTAGGAGGGAAAGCACCGGGCCACGTGACCGCAGGCTCCGCCTATCGTCACATACAGTCTGTGTAGGAAACCAACGTTATCCTTCCACACTCTCGCTAATCCCCCCAAAATCCCCCTAAAAATCTGTGTGTTTGAATTTATTTAATTTTACTGTTGATAAATAGTCGATTGTTATTGTTACGAAAGTTTTATGAGTCTAATAATAATTATTTTTCAAAGTGAAAAAAAGATAGACGCGACTTCCGCAACGTCACTAATGACACGTATTCAAAATGGCGACCGCGGCTATGGTGAGTGTAACGGCGAAGTGTGTTTCTCCTGAAACTGCTCTTTTGTTGCTCTTTACTGCAAACATGTTGGAGACAACCGGACAGATTTGTGTGGCAGGAGACAACCTCTCCTTGAAGACGGCAGTGCAGTGTTCACGCTGCATCTGGGGACTTCTGTGTTTAATGTTGACGCTGCTGCTAACGGAGCTAGCCCGCTAACGTCACTGTGGCTCAGTTTGGTGTTTGTTTCTCAGAGTTGAAATGGTTTTAAAAGTCCGAATCTCCTCTAAACAGCCGCGTTTTGGACGTCACGCTGTTGCCTCCCTTGAGCGCAGAAATCAGGCCGCACAGACGAGATGTTAGCGTGTGTAGCGGCGTCGGTCTGAGGATGTTGAAGCAGAAAAGTGATTAAAAGTCAGAAGAGTCATTTTAAGTGGACAAACGGGACCAGTCGGGTTTAAGGGGACAGGCGAGATAAGTCTGGTTTAAGAGGACAGACGGGACAAGTCGGGTCTAAGTGGACAAGCGGGGCCCGTCGGGTCTAAGTGGACAAGCGGGACCAGTCGTGTTTAAGTGGACAGGCGGGACAAGTCGAGTTTAAGTGGACAGGCGGGACCAGTCGTGTTTAAGTGGACAGGCGGGACAAGTCGAGTTTAAGTGGACAGGCGGGACCAGTCGTGTTTAAGTGGACAGGCGGGACAAGTCGAGTTTAAGGGGACAGGGGGGACAAGTCGGGTCTAAGTGGACAGGCGGGGCCCGTCGGGTCTAAGTGGACAAGCGGGGCCCGTCGTGTTTAAGTGGACAAGCGGGGCCCGTCGTGTTTAAGTGGACAAACGGGACCAGTCGTGTTTAAGTGGACAGGCGGGGCCCGTCGGGTCTAAGTGGACAAGCGGGGCCCGTCGTGTTTAAGTGGACAAGCGGGACCAGTCGTGTTTAAGTGGACAGGCGGGACCAGTCGTGTTTAAGTGGACAGGCGGGACCAGTCGTGTTTAAGTGGACAGGCGGGACCAGTCGTGTTTAAGTGGACAGGCGGGACCAGTCGTGTTTAAGTGGACAGGCGGGACCAGTCGTGTTTAAGTGGACAGGCGGGACAAGTCGGGTTTAAGGGGACAGGCGGGACAAGTCGGGTATAAGTGGACAAACGGGACCCGTCGGGTCTAAGGGGACAGGCGGGACCCGTCGGGTCTAAGGGGACAGGCGGGACCCGTCGGGTCTAAGGGGACAGGCGGGACCCGTCATGTTTAAGGGGACAGGCGGGACCAGTCGGGTCTAAGTGGACAAACGGGACAAGTCGGGTCTAAGTGGACAAACGGGACCCGTCGGGTCTAAGGGGACAGGCGGGACCAGTCGTGTTTAAGGGGACAGGCGGGACCAGTCGTGTTTAAGGGGACAGGCGGGACAAGTCGGGTCTAAGTGGACAAACGGGACCAGTCGGGTCTAAGTGGACAGGCGGGACAAGTCGGGTCTAAGGGGACAGGCGGGACAAGTCGGGTTTAAGGGGACAGGCGGGACAAGTCGGGTCTAAGTGGACAAACGGGACCCGTCGGGTCTAAGGGGACAGGCGGGACCCGTCCGGTCTAAGGGGACAAACAAGACAAGTCGGGTCTAAGGGGACAAGTCGGGTCTAAGGGGACAAACGGGACAAGTCGGGTCTAAGTGGACAGGCGGGACAAGTCGGGTTTGAGGGGACAGGCGGGTCTAAGGGGACAGGCGGGTCTAAGGGGACCGGCGCGACCAGTCGGGTTCAAGTGGACAGGCGGGACCAGGCGGGTTCAAGTGGACAGGCGGGTTCAAGGGGACAAACGGGACCAGTCGGGTCTAAGGGGACAGGCGGGACCAGTCCCCTTGAGACCACCGAAGTCCTCTGACTGGTAACACTGGTAGTTCAGGACAATTGTAGCCACGCTGCCAGACGTCCTGTTTGAAGTTGTTCAGTAGAAACTGACCTTTGTATATCTAACTGAAATTAAAAATGCAAAATCTGTTTGTTTTTTTTGTTTTTTTTAATATATATATATATATACACACACACACACACAGCTTCTGATACGACCTGGCTTGTTGGGTTGCATCATTAATTGGATACTGAACACATCCATTAGGATTGCAAACGTTTTATTATTAAAAACTAACATTAAGACCAACAGTAACAAGAATGCTGAAACCCTCCAGGCAGGTTATATTTACGTATATCCAGATGAGCCAATGGCGGTTGAGTATCAGTTGCACAGTGACCAGAACCCAGACAACTTTAGCTTTTAGTTCCATAGAAAACACTGTAAGATCCTGAACTCTCACCTGTTTTATGAAGTTAATGACTGTTACTTTAAAAAAACAAAAAGAAGAAAGTAACAATGTGCCTGTAGTACTGTACTACTGATTCCAGGTATCAGTAAGGGTGGTCAATGGAGTTTATTTTATTCAATTTCCTAAATCCAAACAAAACGGTTACATGTCAACTTTGGATTGAACTGCCAACTTAATGGCCAGAAGATCAACAAGGATGTCTACATTTGTTCTAAGATAAATTAAAGCAACAATGATTTTAACTCTGCTAACATATTACCTAAACATATATGATCGCAATCGTTATGTATAAACACAGACTTTGTCTCTGATTAGTTAGTTTAATCTCCACTATCGTTGTGAGTTTATCTCAGATTATGAAGCTATTGAGCACCAGATGTAAAGTTAGAAGTTTAAATCTAGTCTTATGTAGTTAATAGCAGAGCTGAAGTTATGTCTTTCCATACTAAACTAATTAAAGTAAATGAGTTTAATTGTCTCCTGCAGTACATCAACAGTTTTGTTTGTTTTGGAGTATGGTAATCTGTAATCTGGGTGGTTTACTCTTCCAAACACGTTCATCGTCATTTTACTTCTCTGGGTTCGTCATGTTAGGATCTGTGGTAAATAAAGGTTTGCATGTTGCAGGAGACGTGGTGGGCCTTGCTGCTGTTGTCCTTGCTGCCCGTGGTCTGGACCTTTTATGTTCCTGGAGTGGCACCTCGGGACTTCCATGAGGAGGAGACTGTAGATATTAAGGTGAGACCAAAAGCGAGATGAATTAACTGTTCTGTTCATAAACAATGCATTAAAATAGCATTTTAAAAGATATGCAGTATATTCAGTTTTTTTAGAGGTGCCATTGAGAACACTTTATTACTATTCATTTGAATTATTTTTTTTGTACTGCTTACTTTCAATTTTTCAGCACTTGTGATCCACAAGTTTCAGAAAACCCAAAAAAGAAATAAGGAAAAAAAAAACATCAAGTTGATCAGTTTGATCAGAAATGGTATGCTATGACTTTTGGTATCTGTTAATTTCACGGTATTCTCCAGACCTTAAAGACTTTAAACCGGGGGTGTCCTGTTCTAGTCCTCAGAGGCTGCTGTCCTGCATGTTTGAGATGTTTCCCTGCTTCACAGCACACCTGATTCAGATGAGCGTTCACTGACCTTGGTGACAAGCTGACAATAATCCATTCATCTAGTCAGGTGTGTTGGAGCAGGGAAACATCTCAAACCTGCAGAACAGTGTCCCTCAAGGACCGGAATTGAACACCCCCTATACAAATATACATTGATACATTCATGTATACGTGTGCTTAAATATATATTATATATTATACTATATATAGGAAAGTGATAGCCTAGTGGTTGCAGAGGTGGGCTTGGGAGCACCTGGAGGACCCAGGTTCAAGTCCCTGGGCTGGCAACAAAGTTAAATCACTCCCGACTGCTCCCCGGGCGCTGGTCCTAGCAGCCCACTGCTCCTAGTGAAACTAGTTAAAAGGGTTAAAAGCAGAGGCCAATTTCGGGGTGGAAAGTGAGATACATACTGACAAGAATGACGAAGCTTGAAAAGCTTCCAGGGAAAAAATATATATAAATCACTGCACTTATATATCAATATATACGTATAACTTGCATATACATTTCACAATGATCCTTAATACTTACACCCATGACACTTTTATTTATATATATATATATATATATATATATATATATATATATATATATATATATATATATATATATATATATATATATATAGTTGAGTAGAGGAGCGTCTTTCATGTGTCGTGGTTGATGTCCTCCTGTTCTTCAGGCCGTGAAGCTGACCAGCTCCCGTACCCAGCTTCCCTATGAATACTACTCCCTGCCCTTCTGTAAACCAGAAGCTGTTGTGTACAAGGGGGAGAACCTGGGTAAGTAGACTGCTGCCATGTGTCGTCTGGGACATTTTTCTGAATTTTTCGTAGCATATTTTTCATTGGTTGTGCATGTGATTTTACCAAGAAGTTTATTTCTGAAAATAACACTTAACAATCAATGCTAATTGTTCTAATTTAACATTCAAGCATTTATTTTGTATCTAAAGTTGTTATTGATGGGACTTCATGAATTGAATTGAATTGAATTATATTGCCTTCGTTCTGATCCTATTGGACCTTTTGAGCTGCCTTTGACACGGTTAACTGCAGTATCCTGCAATCCATATTAATTTATTCATTTATTTCAGTTAAAGCACACTCGAGGATTGAACCCTCTCTGACAGGGTGCTCCTCCATAGTGCCATCAAACATCCATATATCATCTTCTCTCCACAGGAGTCCTGGCATGATGATGACTAGTCATTGGTTGAGACATCTGTAGCCACTTTTACATTGGGAAAAGCCTTGCGTTTAACACTTGAATCTAGTGTGTCGCCTGTTCCTTTTTCAGTAGCTGATGCGAGGTGGTGTGTTGATCTGGCTCTACCAATAACTTACCTCAGGGTTCACTTAATCGTGAGTCAGGTCTAATGTGAACATAACCTGCAACTGCCTGCTATAATAACAGACTGCAGCTTTGCAAGACAAGAAACCTGGGTCACTAACAAACTAAAGAACTCAGAAAGAAGTTATTTGTGTTTAATAAACACATCAGCAAGAGTGACAGGGGGAGAATGCTGGTTATATTAGTGCAACAGGATTTGGGGATGTCGATACGCAAATCCAGCATAAATTCAGCATGGATCCTCCAGACAGCAGGCCATCATGTTGCGTAGTCCTACTCGATACGCCTCCTGACTCGTCTCCCCTTCCCTCATCTTGGCATCAGGCGCCAGGGAGGAAATGACAGGTCTTATGTTTACACTGACCAGTGTTCATCATCCAGGGACGATAACGGGGTCTAATCTAAAAACAAGTAATCAAAATTGCTACCCCCATATTACAGTAGTCAGTGTTTGAAGTGCATCAAAAACACACTTGCATGTCATGCAAACATTTTGAATTCTCGTCTCAGGTAGGGCTGTGACTCTTAATGTCTTACGATTTGATTCCGATTCTTGGGGTCATGATTTGTGATTAATTTTATTTGTTTTACCAAGAGTGCATTTTGTAGATTATGTAGTGTATGTATGTGTCCAGAATCCTCTTTACTTCTTCCCCCTTCTCTTTACCTGTTTTCTGTCTGGCCACTGTAAAAAAACTAAAGGTCACTAGAGTGACAAAAAATGTCTTTAAAAAAACTTTGTTGTTTTTATTGACAAAAAATAAAATAAGTAAAATGGTCAGGCTTATACCTGCTGCGTTACATTTTAGCCTAATTTCTTGAAAAGTGTGCGCAACCGTAACCCAACAATAGTCATTACAAGTGCGACTGTGGCTCATTGGGGTTGTTTTGAGCATCCTCTTGCCTCACCTCCATCTGCAAAAAGTAAAAGCCTTGAGGTAATTGGAATGTGTACACACCTATACACTGAGTCGCTTTGTGTAACAGTGACATGCACCCTGCATCTGTGTGTATGTCCATGACGACAGCGTTGGACACGCCCTCCGATGTGCGTTGCTGCAACGCTGCCGTGTGAATCCAGCATTAGACATTATCGTACATACTTTTATCATTCCAAGCTAGAAGTAACCTGGTAACTCCATATTTGCTGAAAATCAGATCTTGCCGTAATTGTCTGTTTTTAATGTTTTTTAAACAGGTGAGGTTTTGCGTGGGGACCGTATCGTGAATACCCTTTACAATGTTGAGATGAACAAGGACAAGAAGTGTGAGGTGGTTTGTAGCAAGAAGAAACTGAGCGTAGAGGAGAGTAAACTGGTGGCTGAGCGCATCCAGGAGGAGTATTATGTTCACCTGTGAGTGTCACCTGTCTTCACTGTTTTACCCACAAGACTAGAGGTTGATGAATATCCAAGAGTGACCTATTCAGATTTAGCAAAGCAAATAAAAATAGGCCTTCTTCAGCTCCAAGGCCAAATAGCCCCTACCTGGTGTATAAAAGTGTGCCTTATTTCCTTAAGTTTTTAGGGAGGCGGTTAAGAATAGTTCGAGAGAAGCAAATAGGCAGGAGGTGTCCTCATTCTTCGGACCTCAGCCAGTTCCAGGTGATTTCTCTTTTGAAATATAGAGAGGAAGATTTTCTTCAGTGTAGTTGCACAGAGATTTGTGAGTTACTTGGAACGTTGTAGTTGAATCAATACTGCAGTGCAGAAATCAGGTGAATGAGGTTTTGCTGACTTACTAGAGCAGGCTGGTACGATCTGGGACCAGATTCAGGCGGCAGAAAGTAAGAAAAGGAATGTTGGTAGCTGGGAGTAAGGATTTGTTAGATAGGAAGGTGGGTCCAAATCCAGTGAAGGGAAGTAAATGGAACCCAAGAGTGGCAGTTCAGGAGGCAGACGCAGCTCTCAGGCAGGGTTTGGGTTCAGTTTCAGTGTTAAGAGACAGAAAACAATCAAGTTTGTGTGGGAAGGGCAGAAATACTGAGGTGACAAGTCTGGTATGCGAGAGTTTGGTTGTTTAGAAGCTGCCAGTGATGGGAAACGCAGGTAGATTTAGGTGGAAGGCTGGTTCTTCAGAAAATAGTTTGTACCAGCTCCAGACCCGACATGGTCTTATGGTCAGTTAGTCAACAAATAGTTGACTTTACTGAGCTGACAAATTGCCGGGAGACTCCATGGAGGAGGGATATGAAAGGAAGAAGCTTAGATGCGCAGAATCGGGACAGAAGCTGAAAAGCGAGGATGGAACGTTAGGATTTGTTCAGTGAAAGTGATGTGTAGCTAGATCAGTAGTCACATTATTACGGGGAGTGGGGAGGACGTCGGCAGAGTTTGAGGACGACAGTCAGCTGAGGTCCATCAATCAGGCTTTTGAGGAGGAAATCCAGGAAGACAAAGGTTTTTTTAAGGAAGTGGTAGTGGCCTATTTGAATCTCTTTGTCTGGGGCCATAATTGTTAAGTTTTCTTGTTTTATATTAGCTGGATTTTCATCAAAACTCATTCGAAATGTTTTTTGTTTTATTTTTTAAATCTGAGCCAGAGCCAACCAAGTCCTTAATTTTGTCTCTTTTCAGTATTGCAGACAACCTTCCAGTTGCCACCAGATTAGAGTTTTATCCAAACAAAGAGGTGGTAGGAGAGGAGGAGCAAAAGAAGGACGTAGTCAAAGATATCCAGTTTGAGCATGGCTACAGACTCGGCTTTGTCGACAACAACAAGGTACGGAAAACACTTCACACATCTACAGTAATATATATTCACAACATCGCCAGTCATGGGTATATTGTGATGAAATACGTTGTTATAACCCTTTTTCAACACACAAAACACAATATGCACAGATGGCATGGATGTGAAAATGTAACTACAGCAACCAAAACTGTTTTCGTTAAAATGTTTATTTCTGCTGTTCTGACATTTTACCATGGAGGTTAATGGAGATGAACACTGTTGGATCCAGACTAATGGTCGGTAGAGGAACTGCAGGTCTGGGTCCAGACCCTGGTGTTCAGTAGAGGAACTGCAGGTCTGGATCCAGACCCTGGTGTTCAGTAGAGGAACTGCAGGTCTGGATCCAGACCCTAGTGGGTTGGCTGAGGAACTACAACTTTTCTAATGAACTAATGAGAATGCATAAATGTGTAACTGGTACTAACTGTTTTTTTCTTCTTGCTCTCTCTCTTTCTTCTTTCTTTCAGTTTTATCTACACAACCACCTGTCCTTCATCCTCTATTTTCACAGGGAGAAGGTGGAGGAGGGAGAGCTTCATGACTACAGGGTGGTGCGATTCGAAGTGGTACCCCAAAGTGTCAAAGCAGAAGGTTGGTATCACCAAAGTTGGTTTGAAAAACAACAACTAAGACTGCATTATATTAAGAAAAAAGGCAGTATTTTAGCTGAAAATTGCAGTGACAGTATGACTTGTGATTTATAAACGTGTGTGTGTGTGTGTGTGTGTGTGTGTGTGTGTGTGTGTGTGTACACATATACGTATACATATATACATATGTATGTGTATATACATATGTGTATGTGTATATACATATGTGTGTGTGTATATACATATGTGTGTGTGTATATACATATGTGTGTGTGTATATACATATGTGTGTGTGTATATACATATGTGTGTGTGTGTATACATGTGTGTATATATATATATGTGTATATATATATATATATATATATATATGTATATATATATATATGTATATATATATATGTATATATATATATG